>PVHT020000128.1:60114-87190 GCA_004024745.2 Catagonus wagneri
AGGAAGCTGGGAGCACAAATGTAACCCAGGGAAAGAGAGAACAGAGGAAGGTTGAGAACATAGATTAATAGATATCCGTTCATATAGGCATACCACAATATCGCTTAAGCCAGCTCTCATGGAGCCAAATGACTCAACTAGGTTCTGCTCAAAGATGTGTTGTACTTAGAGATTTATAGTCCAAGCTTCTGGTGTTGATGGAGATTGCAGATTTGCTCATTCACTTGGTCAATAATATTTATGGAACATTTGCCTCATACAAATATCGGGGAGAGAATGGCCAGAATAGTAGACGTACTACCTGTCCTCATGACATTTCTATTCCAATGGGGAATTTAGACAGATAATATTAATAAATTAATTGTACAATTAAGCATTGATTGTAATTTAAAAGATTATGGGGATGGACAGTGGTACTGTAAACGCTTGGGCTCTGATCTAAAGCATAAAGAGGAGTCAACTAGGGCAGTCCAAGTAGAGAGGACAGTGTTTGCAAAGGCACTGTGGGCAGTGAAGCATGTTCCACTGAGGGCAGTGTGGCTGGATGTGCGGGCAGAATAACTAGGGAAATGAGCAGGGTCTGGACCAATCAGGAACCTGCAGAGCATGCTAAGGATTTGCTGTTTGCCCCGAGAGAAGTGGGAATCCTTCCCCGAATTTTGAACAGATTCAGAGGGGCAGCGCTGGGGAGGGATCAGGGCAGGATTTAATATGAGTATCTCTGTCTCAGGCCAAATTTGTGGCAAGTGTTCCAGCTTGCTCGTTGTCACTTGCTCTTGCATCTCATTCTAACTCTGACCGATGTGGTTCTGTGCAGCACCACAGCCTTAGTTCTATTACTGAGTGATCTTCCCAGTGTGTCCCTGAGCCTGGTCAACTTACTGGGCAGAGTTTAAACCATTTCTCATTAGAGAATGATTTGCAAAGAAAAAGGCTTTGCCTGTCGGTGGCTCCTGAAGAATATGTTCTTGAGAGAGGGAGGCTTGCCTTAATCTTGGCCTGTGACTCGTGCACTCCAATAATGATTTGTAGTAAATCTGCTTAAATCCTTCTGTTGTCTCCCTTTTAATCCTCAGCTCCTTCCCTACATATCAAGCTTGGGAAGACACAAATCCTCTCATTTATTAAAAGAAACTCACAGCTCCATAACCTGAGAGTATAGTTCCATCTGTACAGGATTATAGCTAAATGCAGCTTTGTGAAATTTTGAGGAAAACAAAATTTCACTTTCCAGATGAGGAAAATGAGAACCAGAGGGCTTGGGACTCCAACAGTCTAAAGAACCCATCTAGACAGCTAGGGTGCATCCTTCTAGGATTTTTATATTGCTTTTCAGATTAGATTAAAATCAGTTTTACTATGAACACATTCTTTATTTAAAAAAAACTATTGTTATTTTATAACTTTTATTTTTTAAATTATAGTTGATTTAGTGTTCTTTCAATTTCTACTATAGAGAAAAGTGACTCAGCTACACACACACACACACGTATACTTTTTCTCATATTATCCTCCATCATGTTCCATCACAAGTGTCTGAATATAGTTCCCTGTGCTCTACAGTAGGATCTCATTGTTTATCAACTCCAAGTGCAATATTTTGCATCTATTCTTGAAAAAATTCAGGTGTGAAATCTGAACCTTTATGGGAGCATTTGAGTTCAGTCACTGCATCTAGCAATGAGGGAAGGTTGGGGAAACTCTTTTAAATATTTATCAAGCAGTTATTGTGTGTCGGGCACTGTGCCAAAGCTTTACATGCTCCATCTCATTTTACCCTTGTGACTGTTCCGTGAGGTGGATGCTGTTATCGTCTCCATTTTACAGAAGAGGAAAATGAGACTCCGGATGGTTAATCACTGCCTGGGAATGAACCCTGTCTTTACAAATCAAGCACTCTTGCTTTTAATTCCGATACAATACTATAATATTAATTGCCTAAGATGTATAAACACTAGGCTACTTTCTGACAGGTTGTCCAATAACACGAACTTAACTCAGGCTGGTATCTAGGAAGATGGTGATTGAGTTTGGAAATCATACCCCTCTCTCCCCTTCCTTCCCTCCCATAAACTGACCAAAAAGATCAAAAGAATCCAAAAACAGGGAGAAGAAAACCTGCAGCAATCCAGGAGACCAGAGATGGTCTATGCTAGGAACTTGCAGAAATTTCTGATACGGTACAGCAATGTCATCTGAAAGTGGGGCCCATTTAAGGAAAGAAACTAAGCAGAAGTGATTCTGCAGAATCCTTAACAGCCTCTCTTGGACTCACATTGGGAGGTGGTAGGGCAGACTGCAGGGCAGAGCGGTCTCCGTCAGGGCCCCTCCTTCCCTGGGGGTCAGTCAACGGCAGTCAGTCTAGAGGACAGAGGTTCTATCAGAGAAAAAGCTCGGGGGAGGTGGACTTCATATTGAGAGGCATTTTAATCCAGCTGGGTAGATTTTTTTCCCCCTAAGCTTGATGTCAAGAAGGTAACAAAATGTTACCTGCAGCAAACATTTCAGTCAGAACATGCAATTCATTCAGAATACCAACTTCCTAAGTAAGATAGATAGTCTGTTCCAAGGAATGGAGCCTGCATGCCTTGGGATTACACGGGGAAGGGCCCATTGGTATTTGCAGTGCAGAGAGATGGAGTGCTGTTTGCTGGCTGTCAGGGTGTGGAAATTTGACTCTTATTATTCCCTTTTTTTCCTAAATGTAAGTTCTCCCCACCTGCCCATCACGTAAGATTCAGCTCAATTGCCCATTCTTTCATTAAATCATTACCGACCTCCTCAATTTTTATCCCTCTAAACCAGCAGTATTATCTACATCCTCATTTGTTTATTAATGGCTGTTGTTTATTAATTGCTGTTGTTTAATTCTCAATTCTCAAGCTGTGGAGGGTTAAAAAAAAAATCAAAACTAAATCCTAGGAGGGTATGTGATGATAATACACCTCCTTACTACCCCAGACCTCTTTGTTTTCCATAGAGGCATTTTCTGTTTGCAGTTTCTTGACTCTGTTTACGAAGATAGATATCTGTACCAGCAAATAGAAGTTCTGAACCTTGTTCTTCTCCTGCTCTTCCTCATTTTAGCACGTATCTTGGAGATTATTCTATATCAAACATGCAGACTCACCTCCTTTATGTCCATGGCTGTCTATCATTATCTTCATATCCCTGTCTTTTGAATCCCAGTGGTGTACCTGCATTGCTGCTGTTAAGATACACATCTCATCGATCTTGAGATCTAGGGTCCATGCACTTCTCTGCTGGATTTAATTCATTAGTGGCAAAAACTATGTATTATTCTTTGTAACATTTCCTTAGGGCTTATTATAATCTTAAGGTAGAAGTTTGAAATAATCGTAGAGCTCTGTTCATGTTCCTTTTGCCATAGAAGAGCAGTTTTTTTAATGTGTTATAATTTATAAACAATAAAATGGTTACATCCTAAGTGTTCAGTTTAATTAATTTTGATAGTTGTAACTACCAGTCAAAACAAGATGTGGAATATTTCCATCACCCTGGAAAATTCCCTCATCCAGCCCTCCAGTCAGTTTTAACTGTCCCTCACACCAGAAGCAATGATTTTCTTATTTCTATCACCGTACATGAATTTTCCGTGTTCTTATATTTAAGTGAAATAATGTAGTGTATCTTCTTTTGTTCCTTTGTTCCTTTTCATTGCTGAGTAATAACTTTAATATATAACGTCCAGCATTGTTAATTATATTTTTCATGTTGTACATTTTATCGCTAGTACTTATTTATCTAGCATCAGGAAGTTTGCAGTATCTTTCAACTCCCTTCATCCAGTTCCTTCTTCCCCACCCCCACCTTTATAACTACAAATCTGCTCTTTTTTCTGAGTCTCTTTATATGCTTGTTTTTGAAGTATAATTGACCTGCAACACTGTTAGTCCCTGTTACACAGTATGATGGTTTTTTCCATACATTTTTAAATGATCACAACATTAAGTCCAGTCACTATATGTCACTGTACAAAGATATTGCTTAGTTGTTGCCTTTTTTCCCCACACTGTACATTTCATTCTTATGACTTACTTATTTTGCAACTGAACATTTATACCTCTTAATCTCCTTCAACCATTTTTTTTCTCCCCAGTGCCTTCCTCTCCTCTGATAATCACCTGTCTGTTCTATTTATAACTCTGTTTCTGTTTTGCTTGTTCATCTGTTTTGTTTTATAGATTCTGCATCTAAATGAAATCATTTGTCTGGCTTAAGTTCGCATAATACTCTCTAGGGCTATCCATGTTGTTGCAGTTGGCAAGATTTCATTTTTTATGGCTAATATTGCTTGTGTTTGAGTATGTATGTAGGTGTGTAATATTCATCTGTTGATGGGCACTTGGGTTGCTTCTATATCTTGACTATTATAAATTCTGCTGCAGTATGCATAGGGGTGCGTATATCTTTTCTAATTAGTGTTTTAGTTTTCTTTGGATAATTACCCAGGGGTGGAATTGCTGAATCATATGACAGCTATATTTCAAATTTTTTGAGGAACTTTAAACTGTTTTCCATGGTGGTTGTACCAATTTATGTTCCCACCAACACTGCTCAAGGGTTCCCTTTTCTCCACACCCCCACCAACACTTGTTATTTGTTGTCTTTTTGATTGTAGTCATTCTGACAAATGTGAAGTGATATATCTTTGCAGTTTTGATCTGCATTTCCCTGATATTTAGTGATTTTCTTCTAGAAGTTTTACAGGTTCAGGTCTTACATTTAAGTCTTTAATCCGTTTTGAATTTATTTTGAGGCATGATGTGCAAAAGTAGTCTAGTTTCATTCTTTTGCATGTCCCTGTTCAGTTTTCCCAACACCATTTATTAAAGAGTCCATCTTTCCCCTATTTTATACTCTTGCCTCCTTTGTCATAGATTAAGTGCCCATGGAAGCCTGGATTCATTCTGGGTGCTCTATTCTGTTCCATTGATTCATGTGTCTGTTTTTCTGCCAACACCATATTGTTTTGCTGACTATAGCTTTATAGTATAGTATGAAACAAGCTTTATTCTTCTTCAAGTTTGTTTTGTCTCTTCAGGGTCTTTTGTGTTTTCATACAAATTTTATAATTATTCTGTGAAAAATGCCATTGGTGTTTTGATAGGGATTGCATTGAATCTCTGGATTGCCTTGGGTAGCATGGTCATTTTAACATTATTAATTCTTGCAGTCCATGAACATGGTATGTCTTTCCATCTGTCTATGTCATCTTCAGTATCTTTAATCTGTCTTATTATTTTCTAAGTACAGATGTTTTACCTCCTTAGTTAGATTGAACTCTAGGTATTTTATTCTTTTTGATATGCTTGTGAATGAGATTGTATTTTTAATTTTGTTTTCTCATAGTTTGTTTTTAGTGTATAGAAATGCAACAGATTGCTATATATTATTAATTTTGTGTCCTTTTACTTAACTGAATTCATTGATGATATTTAGTAGTCTTTTGGTGGCATCTTAAGGATTTTCTGTGTATAGTATCATGTCATCTGGAATCAGTAACAGTTTTTTTTTTAATAATGATTTTTGTTTTTTCCATTATAGCTGGTTTACAGTGTTCTATCAATTTCTCCTGTACAGCAGGGTGACCCAATTACACATACATGTATACATTCTTTTTTCTTACCGTATCATTTTCCATCATAAGTGGCTAGATCTAGGTCCCAGTGCTATACAGCAGGATCTCATTGCTTATCCATTCCAAAGGCAATAGTTTGCATCTATTAACCCCCAATTCCCAGTCCCTCCCAATCCCTCCCCTTCCTCCTTGGCAACCACAGGTCTGTTCTCCATGTCCATGATTTTATTTTCTGTGGGAAGGTTCATTTGTGCTGTATATTAGATTCCAGATATAAGTGAAATCATATGGTATTTGTCTTTCTCTTTCTGACTTACTTTTCTTAATATGAGAGTCTCTAGTTCCATCCATGTTGCTGCAAATGGCATTATTTTGTTATTTTTATGGCTAAGTAGTATTCCATTGTGTATATATAGCACATCTTCCTAATCTGGTCATCTCTTGATGGGCATTTAGGTTGTTTCCATGTCTTGGCTATTGTGAATAGTGCTGCAATGAACATAACGGGTGCATGCGTCTTTTTCCAGGAAAGTTTTGTCCGGATATATGCCCAGGAGTTGGGTTGCTGGATCATATGGTAGTTCTATGTATAGTTTTCTAAGGTACGTCAATACTGTTTTCCATAGTGGTTGTACCAGCTTACATTCCCACCAACAGTGCAGGAAGGTTCCCTTTTCTCCACACCCTCTCCAGCATTTGTTATTTGTGGACTTATTAATGATGGCCATTCTGACTGGTGTAAGGTGGTACCTCACAGTAGTTTTGATTTGCATTTCTCTAATAATCAGTGATGTTGAGCAATTTTTCATGTGCTTGTTGGCCATCTGTATATCTTTGGAGAAATGTCTATTCAGGTCTTTTGCCCATTTCTCAATTGGGTTGTTGTCTTTTTTGCTGTTGAGTTGTATGAGTTGTTTGTATATTTTAGAGATCAATCCCTTGTCAGTTGCATCATTTGAAACTATTTTCTTCCATTCTGGAAGTTGTCCATTTTTTTTTTTAATGGTTTCCTTTGTTGTGCAAAAGCTTGTAAGTTTGATTAGGTCCCATTGGTGTATTTTTGCTTTGATTTCTGTTGCCTTGGGAAACTGACCTGAGAAAACATTTGTAAGGCTGATATCAGAGAATGTTTTGCCTCTGTTCTCTTCAAGGAGTTTGATGGTGTCTTGTCTTACATTTAAGTCTTGAAGCCATTTTGAGTTTATTTTTGTGCATGGTGTGAGGGTGTGTTCCAATTTCATTGATTTACATGCAGCTGCCCAGTTTTCCCAGCAACGCTTTCTGAGAAGAACTTTTTCCCATTTTATATTCTTGTCTCCTTTGTTGAAGATTAATTGAGCCTAGGTGTCTGGGTTTATTTCTGGGTTCTCTATTCTGTTCCATTGGTCTGTATGTCTATTTTGGTACCAGTATCACACTGTCTTGATTACTGTGGCTTTGTAATATTGCCTGAAGTCTGGGAGAGTTATGCCTCCTGCTTGGTTTTTGTTCTTCGGGATTGCTTTGGCAGTTCTGCGTCTTTTGTGGTTCCATGTAAATTTTTGGATTATTTGTTCTAGTTCTGTGAAAAATGTCATGGGTAATTTGATAGGGATTGCAATGAATCTGTAGATTTCTTTGGGTAGTGTGGCTGTTTTTACAATATTAATTTTTCCAATCCAGGAGCATAGAATATCTTTCCATTTCTTATACAGTTTTAATTTTTCCTTTCTAATTTGGATTTCTTTTTTTCTGTATGTTAGCTTTTATAGAACTTCCAGTACTGTGGGTATGTCGTGAGGTTGGACATCCTTGTCTTGTTTCCACTCTTAGAGGAAATGCTTTCAGCTTTTCACAATTGAGTATGATGTTAGCTATGGGCTTATCATGTATGGCTGTTGTCATGTTGAAGTATGTTCTCTCTGTACACACTTCATGGAAGTTTTTATTTTAATCATGAATGTTTAATTTTGTCAAAAGTTTTCTCTTCGTCTATTGAGATGATTCTATGACTTCTATTCTTCAATTTTTTGATGTGATTTATTACATTGATTGATTTGCAGGTATATAACAATCATTGCATCCCTGGAATAAATCCCACTTGGTCATGGTGTGTGACCCTTTAAATGTATTGTTGAATTTGTTTTGCTAGTTTTTTGTTGAGGATTTTCTTTCTTCTATGTTCACCAGTATTTTGGCCTGTAATGTTTTTTTTTAATATGATAGCTTTGTTTGGTTTTGGTATCATGGTGATGCCTCATAGAATGAGCTCATAAGCCTTCCTTTCTTTACAGATTTTGAACTAGAGAAGGATATGAGTTAACTCTTCTCTAAAAGTTTTAGAATGCAGTTGTGAGGACTTCTGGTCCTGGCCATTTTTTAGGGGAGTTTTTAAAATTACTGATTCAGTTTTCTTGCTGGTGGTAATTGATCTGTTCATATTTTGAATTTTTTTCCTAGTTCAGTCTTGGGAGAGTGCACTTTTCTAATGATTTGTCCATTTCTTCTAGACTGTCCATTTTATTGGTATATAACTGTTCGTAGTAATCTTTTATGACCCTTTGAATTTCCATAGTGTCAGTTTAACTTTTCATTTTTATTTTCTGATTTTATTGATTTGAGGATTCTCTTTTTTTCGTGATGAATTTGACCGAAGATTTATCAATTTTGTTTAAATTTTCTAAGAAAAGTCTTAGTTTCATTAGTCTTCTCTGTTATTTTTATTTCTGCTCTGATCTTTATGATTTATTTCCTTTTACTAACTTTAGGTTTTGTTTGTTCTTCCTTTTCTAGTTCCGTTAGGTTCCTTTAGGTAAGATTAGGTTGTTTATTTGAGATTTGCTTGTTTCCTGAGGTCGGCTTTTATTGCTATAAACTTCCCTGTTAGAACTGCTTTTGTTGCATCTCATAATTTTAGATTGTTGTGTTTTGTCTTCATGTTTCTTCAGGTATTTATTTCTTCTTTGATCTCTTCAGTGATTCATTGGTCATTTACTAGTGTATTGTTTAGCATCCATATGTTTGTGTTTATTGCAGTTTTTTTTCTTATAGTTGATCCCTAGTCTCATAGTGTTGTGGTCAGAAAATACATTTGGTGTGATTTCAGTTTTCTTAGATTTCCTGAGATTTATTTTTGTCCAAACATGTGATCTATCCTGGGAAATGCCTAGCTGGCTTATTGGACTGAGGCAACCCATTACTGGTGCTGAGAGGCTGTAGAGTAGGGCCAGGACATCTGCTAATAAGCTAGAGGGAGTATTCCAGAATGACAGTTCTCAGCACCTGTGTCCTTGTATTAGGACACACTCTCCAAATGGCTGCCACCAGTGTCTCTTTCCCCAGGGTGAGCCCCAGCTGTTCTCTGCCTCTCCAGGAGTCTCCAAGATCAACAGGGGTTATGATCCAGACTCCTTTCAAAATGCTGTTTCTTCCCTGAGTCCCAGAGCATGTGAAATTTTATGTATACCTTTAGGAGTGGAGTTTATATTTCCCACAGACCTCTGGCTCTCCTGAAATTAAGCCTTCAAGTTGAAATCTCTGAGCCTTCATCTTCTCTGTACAGGAACCATGGGCTGTGCAGCCTGATGTGGGGCTCAAATCACTCAATTCTTGGGGAGAATGTCTGCAATTATAATCATCCTGTCGTTTGTGCTTCACCCACCCATGAGTATAGGTCTTGACTATACAGTGCTTCTGCTCTTCCTACTCTCTTGTTGTGGTTCCTTGTTTGCATCTTAGTTGTACAAGATCTGTTCTGCTAGTCTTCTGGTTTTCCTGATCAACAGTTTCTCTGTGAATGTTTGTAATTTTGGTGCCTGTGAGAGGAAGTGAGCTCAGGGTCTTTCTATTCCACTATCCAAGCCACTCCTCCTTGATTACTGAAGCTTTATTTTGAAATCATAAAGTATTTTCCCCACTTGGTTCTTTTTGAGAATTATTTTTCTTATGCTGGACCCTTTAGATTTTTACATAAATTTCAAGATCAGTTTGCCATTTTCTTCAACAAATCCTGCTAGACTTTTGCTTAGGACTGTATTAAATCTATAGGTTAATTTCAAGAGAATAGACATTTTAACATTTTCTAGGCTTTGAATTCATGAAAATTGCATACTTCTCCATTTATTTGGATCTTAATTAATTTCTCTGATGATGCCTTATAATTTTCTTTATAATGTAAAAGTCTTAGATATCTTCAATTGAGTTTATTCTAAGATGTTTGATGTTTCAGTTGCTATTATAAATTTAATTTCATTTCTAGTTGTTTATTACCAGGATAGTACAATTAATCCATGTATATTGATAGTTGTTATGATAGTTATGTTTTGTCAATGAATAGCTCTTTTAATCATTATAAAATGTCCTTATTTTTACTTTTAATTTTCCCTTTTTTGAAGTCTCTTTGCCTGATAAAATATGACTACAGCCCTTTCTTATATTCTCTGCCGTGCATGGTTTATCTTTTTCAACCCTTCTACCTTCAACCTATCTGTTGAAAGTGTTTTTCTTAAAAACACCATTCAGTCAGATCTCAATTTTCTATTCAGTCTGACAGTATCTGCATTTTGCAGGTAGTGCTAATCTATTTACACTTAAATAAGTGTCGATAGTGTTGGATTCTAAGTTTGGTGTCATGTGTTTATTTTCTGTAAGTCTGTATTAGTTTGCTTGGCCTGCCATAACAAAGTACCACAGACTGGATAAGTAAGAGCAATTTATTTTCTCACAGTCTAATGGCTGAAAGTCTCAGATCAAGGTGTTAGCAGAGTTAGTTCCTTCTGAGGGCAGCAAAAGAAGGACCTATGCCAGGCCCCTCTCCTTGGCTTATAGAGGGCCGTCTTCTCTCAGTGTCTTCACATCATCTTCCCTCTGTGCCTATCTGTATCCAGATGTTCTGTTCTTATAAGGATACCAGTCATATTGGATTGAGACCCACTTTTAACTTAATTACCTCTTTAAAGACCCTAGCTCCAAATGAAGTCACATTGTGAGGTACTTGGGCCTAGGAGTTCAACATATGAATTTTGCAAGGAGATGCAATTCAGCCCATAACAGTGTCTGAAAAATTCTCAGTTCCTTTGTTCCTCCTTTCCTGCCTTCTTTTGGATAAATCAGATATTTTTAGTATTCCATTTTATACTTTTTATTGACTCTTTAGTTTACCTTTTTTTTTTGTCTTTTTATCTTTTTCTAGGGCCACACTCGTGGCCTATGGAGGTTCCCAGGCTAGGAGTCTA
This sequence comes from Catagonus wagneri, assembly GCA_004024745.2. Classification (NCBI taxonomy): domain Eukaryota; kingdom Metazoa; phylum Chordata; class Mammalia; order Artiodactyla; family Tayassuidae; genus Catagonus; species Catagonus wagneri. Next base: position 70,930 of record PVHT020000128.1, read on the forward strand.
ATCAGAGCTGTATCCACCGGCCTATGCCACAGTTACAGCAATGTGGGATCTGAGCCGCATCTGTGATCTACACCACAGCTCACTGCGATGCCAGATCCTTAAGCCACTGAGTGAGGCCAAGAATCGAACCCACGACCTCTTGGTTCCTAGTCGTATTCATTAACCACTGAGCTATGACGGGAACTCGTTTAATTTACTTTTTTGTGTTATTTTTTACTTGTTGCTCTAGAGATTATTCTCTGCAACTTTAACTTTTCCCAACTACCTTCAAATATACTACTTAAGAACGTTATAAGAATGTTACTACATTATCATTCTGTCTGCTCCAAGCCTACCTTTGTGCTCTTTTTGTTATGTATTACTTTCACATCTGCTGTAAACCCCATAGTGTTATTAGTTTTGTCCTAAGTAGTCGGTTATCTTTTAAAGATATGTGAAAGTGAGAAAAAGTTGTCTTTAAGCAGTTATATATAAAAGACAATAAAAAGGCATATAGTATTTTAAAGAAATATAAAATACATAAACATATGTATTTATACATAAATTATAACTCTTATTAAAAGTAAATAAAACTAAGACATTCTGTTTTCATTCAGCAAGTTATACATGCTGCTCTGTTGACTCTGGCCTGCATTAAATCAGAAATTTCTAACCTTAGCTGTTAGAGCCAGAGAGATGAATGCTCAGGGCAAAGGAAAAGTTCCTGTAAAGCAAAGAACTCAGTCTTCCGTGTAATACTGGGCTTAAAAAAATACTACTCCCTGCTCAGACATGGGATACTGAATTCCTTCTCTACTATGGCCCCAGGAAGCTCTTTGCCAAGGCTCAGCAGGGCTTTTGTACACCACTAGGAAGATAAACCTCCTGAATTTTAGCATTAAGTGAATCTGTATAAGAAATCACTGATGAATCTTGATATTCCCTGTCACTCACCCTTTGCAAGGAAAATGGTATAGGGCAAAAGCAAATTAAGGTCTGCTGGAGATAAGAATGATGTGGTTTATAGGAGTGACTCTCCACTGGTGAAAATATTGGGACTTGGAGAGGTTGAGAGATTTTTGGGGTATGCAATTGTGGAACTATTAGTGAGGATGGGATGGTTTTGGTGGTCCTCCCTGTCCTTCTAAGCAGCCCTCCATTCTTCCCATCAGTCACCTCCATGGCCTTGATGGCAGAAATGACAATGAAGCCACGATGTACAAAGTGTGGGCATCAGCATTAGGAAGGGCAGTGCTTTGTTGCCTCCCTCTGCTTCACATGGTCTGGCTGTCACCCTGGTAAAGCCGGCCTATATTCTGAACTGAGGTTCTCATTTGAGGAGACCCTAAGGGCTCTAATATCAGGCAGAGTCCTATCGCCTGAAGGCAAAGAAAGTCGCTACATTCAAAATGAGAATGAGTGGTGGGGAGTGCTTCATCTAAATTATTTCATATGCATAGTGTTTTAAAATTTTCCACATGTGAATGTTAATGAAACCTCCTTAGAATATGCCATTATGCAGCAATCATTGTCATCTGATAGATTTGACAGATATTCTAAAGACAGTTTTCTAAATATCGGCCGAAATTGCAAATATCCGTGGTGATTCATGCTTGGAAAGTATTGCTAGGTATTTGTTAAACACAAATGGTTAATACTTGGAGTGAACAGTCTCAGGCAATAAATTGAAGTAAACTGAATAATCTCAGAGCCTGCTTATCTATCATCACCAGTTAGGAGTATTTTTGTTGCAAAACAGAGAAAAAACAACTCAAACCAAATTAAGCAAAAAAAAAAAAATGGGAGTAGGGAGGGCAGTTCTTGGCTCACAAATCTGAATGACTCAGAAATATTTTTGTATTCAGGCACTGCTGGAACCAGAAACATGTATGTTGTGACCAGAACCTGTTTTATCTCTTTTGCTCTGTCTTTTGTAGTGTGGGCTTCATCTTCAGGCTCCACATGTTGACAGTCCCCATTCTCAGCTCTCTTTTCTTTTTCACAAGTGACTGTTGCTAGCTGCATGGTTATGGCCAGCCTTGAACTACACTGCCCAAGGGAATACTAAGCGTCCACTCCAGTTATTCCTGCATAGATCCTTAGGCGTCCTGTGTGTTACTGGCTCACGTTTGTTCACGTATCACTCTTGAATCTGTCATGGTGGTCAGGGGAAAAGGAGACTGTGGACACTGGCTTAAATCCATCAAGGCCTGGCCATGAAATACAGTGTGAGTCAATCCTTCCTGAACCACATAGTGTCAGAGGAAGGAGGACATAGGCCTGGCATTGGTGGCATCTTACTAACACTGTCTGGGGATGGTGACCCAAGAAGCTTAAGGTTGTATCGCATTCAGTCCTTTCCTTGTTTTATAAATCCTGGGCTTTTTTTTTTTTTTTTTTTTTGTCTTTTTGCCTTATCTAGGGCCGTACCCGCGGCATATGGAGGTTCCCAGGCTAGGGGTCTAACAGGAGCTGTAGCCGCCGGCCTTCGCCACAGCCACAGCAACGCGGGATCCGAGCCACGTCTGCAACCTACACCACAGCTCATGGCAACGCCGGATCCTTAACCCACTGAGCAAGGCCAGGGATCGAACCCGAACCTCATGGTTCCTAGTCAGATTCATTAACCACTGAGCCACGACAGGAACTCCTGGGATTTTCTTTATCAAATAACTAATGCCTCCTTTCAGAGCATCTGTATGTATATTTTGCCCTTAACAGAGGCCTCCCTCTCTTGTCAGGGGAAGTTTTCCTTCTTGATATGAAAGTACCTCTAATTCAAGGACCTCTAAAAACAAAATTAAATAGTGTATGTTTCATTTCAAAACATATACCTAGCTGTTTTATTCATTGATATGCCAACAAGGAGTGTAGCTGTCTAAAGGTTTAGAATTGTTTCAGTTACCACCACCACCACCATCATTTTCACTGTAGATGCTGTACTAGACATATTGCATGTTATGCTCTAGTCCAGTTTTGGAAGTCACTCTACATATTTCAAGGCCAAGCTTCAGGTCTTCCTCCTGCAGGAAGCCATCTACAATCACTGTTACCCTCAAGAATATCCTTGGATGATCTTTTTAACTGAATTATTTATCATGCTCTGCTTTAATCTGCCTTCTCAGCTGGATTGTTAGCTGCTCAAGGGCAGGTGCCTTAGCTTCTGCTTCTGTATCCTCAGAGCCTAACAAAGTGGTCTTGATCAATCAGGGCTCAGAAATTATCGATTAATTCTCAGACTGTGGAACTTTCCTTACAGGAAATCAGGAAACTTTTGTGCCATTATGAGAAAGCTATCTGCGCAGGCCACATTGCATGATATACTCCTTTCAGCACTTGCGGGTTTATTCTGCAAGATTCCTTTGCTCTGAACATTTCTCACATTGAAACTGAAAACCTAGGGCCAGAAATGTTTCCCTTAGCAGTTCTATTTTCAGCACCATTCCCAGTAATGGCAGTGGGATAAGCATTTATAATATCCGACCTTTGTGAAAGAGCAGATTGACATAAAGCAGAAAGATCACAGAGTTTGGAATCACATGGGTCTGGGCTTAAATGCTAGAGCTTTCACTTACTACTTGTATTACCTAATGAGAACTACTTAATGTTTCTAAACACTAGCATTTTCCTATGTAAAAGTAGAAATTAAATTCCTAAATCAGAAAGTTGGGAAGTATTCTTATCTCCATTCCAACTGGATATGTTGCAATAAATTGAACATTAATGCTAACCACCTGGAGTTAGCATCTGACTCCACAAGTTTAAGGGCATGGTCCACAATAAGACTTCCCTTCAGACTCTAGCCACTGGGATCCCCAAGCTACCCACACATCAGATCAACAGGCTACCTGTCCAGGAGTTTCCTGCAATGCCCCTCAGTTTTGATACTTGGCTAGACCCATTCACAGAACTCAGGAAAACAGTGCTTATGATAGCAGTTTTGTTATAAAAGATTCCCACAGGTCTGGGAAGTAATACAGAGCTTCTGTGCCATCTTGCCATGAAATCCGAGTAGGCCACTCTCTGGGCACATTGATGCATTCACCAACCACCAAACTCCACCAAGCTTTGGTGTTCAGAGATTTCATTGGAGTTTTATTATGTAGGCGTGATTCATTAGATCAATGGTCATGTGATTGAACTCAATCTCTAGCTTCCTCTTCTCCACAGAGGTTGGGCTAGCTCAAGTCCCAACCCTCTCATCACATGCTAGGTCTTCTTGGTGACCAGCCCAACTAGCTCAACTGAGGCTATCTAAGGGCTCCACTTATTAACGTAAAAAAGACATCCCTCTTGCTCAGGGAATATCAAGAGTTTTAGAAGCTCTTTACCAGGAAACAGGACAAAGACCAGACAAATTCTTCATTGTGCTTAAGGAAGATTATGAGCTAATGCATGAAAACACCTTTATGGTAAGAAAAAGTAAACATGGAACTAATTAAAGCATTGACTTTAAAGGCTAATTTTTATGATCATACTGTTATCACCATTGTTGCTGTCTTCTTTTTCTCTGTTCTTCAGAACCTAACCAAGATTCTAGCCATAAAAAGTCACAGAACATGTGGTGGGTAGTGTAACTAGGGCATTATAGAGTAATGAAAAGGGATATGTTGTAACTTATGTTCGGGTTAAATGATGAAGTATAAGAAAACTTCTGAGTAAAGAAACTGTTTCAGCCATTCTTCATCAATAATGTTTCCATAACAAGAAGAACAGAAAGGCCAGGTGATGTCAGATCCCATCAAGTTACAGATATGATGAACACACATGCTAAAGACAGAGTAAAAAGCTGTGATCTTCACATTCTGCAATGCTACTTTGGATCTGTGTCCCCAGATGAACTCTTTTGTTACTCCACTAGGTTTTCATATCATCACTGGCCTTGAAAATAGGCAGGAAAGGCTTTGAGAAAATATTTGTGTAGGGCCACTATGGTGAAGTCACCAGGAACCACACATCCATTTTCCAGCCTTTGGAAAGAGGTTAGAATGAATGATGTAGATAAATATACATATTACCTTGCTCAGTGAAAACAAAAAAAGTTAAAAATTAAGCACGAATGTGGTCCTATTCTTATCCTCATACACACATGCAGATGGGCATAAATATACTGGGAAACACATCAAGATATTAATAGTTCAGAATTTCTGAATCATGACATTACCATTTAATTTTCATTCTCTTTATTCTCTTCAAGATGTTTATATTGCTTATGCATTAGTTTTATGATAGAGTATTTTAAGACAACACTGCATGCTGTGTATACATTGCTCTGTAATTACTTTCACTTTGTTCCCCGTGTGTCTAAATGATAATCTTTTCACTCCAGGTGGAATTTAGATCCTGGAATAGGCACAGTGCCTACTATTTTAGGCACATGGTTACCTTTATGTTAGGTTCCCACTGTTCATCAACTTCTGGGTAGACACATTTGCTGTCCAAATTTGCTTTCTCTGAGCAATTGAAAAAGAATCCTAGGGACCAAAATATTGACGATTTAGTTTTACCTTAGAACTCTACACAATCTTCTCTAATCCCTTTCCCAATAAAGCCCATAAGATTTTAGAAGGCTATCCATTCGTAAAAATTCCCTGCTAACTCTGGCCTTGGCACATCATGTGCCCTAAAGTAAGGCTGATGATCCAAACAAAATACCTGGGAGCTGGTTGCCTTTGAATGGGTGCCAGTTCACTTTCAGAAGTAGAGGCTGGGAGGAAATAGTGAAGACTGGGTAGTGTTTGTTTTTTTCATGGAATATTACAGAGTAAACCATTCATTGATTCAGAAAATATCATATTATAACCTTTAGAAAACTACTGGTGAGCAAAACAGATGAGGTCTTCATTTCATGGAACTCATCCTTTTGATGCAGAGACAGTTCCCTCAGCACATATGTAACTTAGGGCATTTCTTCCACTTTCATAATGGATCATTGGCCATAGGTGCTGGCTATAGAAATAACTACTTTTGGGCTTAAAGGCACCTCACTCTCTGTTATGCTGCATCATTCACTCATTCATTCATTCATTCATTCACACACTTACTTATAGAAATAAAATTCCAAAAAATCTGAAGACACCTTCAGTATAACGCTGTGGTAGGCCTTGGGGGCATATGGGGGTAGAATATTTGATCTGTCATATTTCTGTTGAAAATCATCACCCAGTAGACATCGTGCTTCTGATCAGTGATGCTTGTTACCTGAATTTCAGTTTTTCCAGCCCTCATAATCCTCAACTTAAAATGACTAAATCATCTTTTTTTTGCCATCTATTAAATATAAACTTGAATATAAGTTAGAACACAAGGATGTTGAATATACCAAATTTTAGTATATAGGACTCTTTTCCATCTCCAAATAACTGAGAAATAAAGAGACAAGATTTCCTTCTGCATATTAAACTTTAAATTGAAGTAATGAAAACTCTTGTTTTCTAATCCACAGGGACTGGCCTTGGTGGCCATGATTGTCCATCTCCAGGTAATGGCCCTGCTATAATCATGAATTAAATCTTGACAATAGAAATCTCACCATACAGAACCAATTAAAGAATTCAGAAAAGTTAAAGAGACCTTGAGAGGCCCAAAGGTAAAATACATGTATTATTAGGTGAGGAAACAAATTTCCTAGAGGTGTTGTTTAGAAATATGCTTTCTTGGTGAGCTCCAGAAGCTTCTCTCCCTTTGTGATATTAAAAAAGGAATAGACTCTGGCAGAAGGTCTTGCATCATTTTCCCTGCCAAGGTGAATTCTACAATAGGCATTTTCTAGTAGATGTCCTTGTTTGCAATAATTGCTTCCCTGGCATTGCAATATAATGCTTCTGTTTCCTTTAATCTAAGTCGTATATGTTTCAGTGTCTGACCAGTCAAGCTATGGTAACAAGATACACAAAAATAAATTACTTTGGCCGATTTCCCGAGATGTTAGGATAGATGCTATCATTTACAGTTGCAGGTTAGCAGAAATCTCTTTTAAGGGCGGGGGAATCTGCCCCTGAAACCTTATCTGTTTTATTACAACATGATGGAATATGAACACCATCACGTGTCATGTTTCCGTCCAGTGACTGACTAGTCTTTAGTCTTGAGTGATGGTGACAAATACGAATGCTCATTGACTCACCAACAGGATAAGTAGGGATTTACCATCAGTCATCTTACGAGAAGCCCAAAATGCATGATAGTAGGAAAAGGAACTCAAGCTCCCCATGGTTACCATGAGCTCACCAGTCACATCCTTGTGTCTCTCTTTCTCTCCAAGATGGACAGTTGGCTCGTGTATCAAGGTCTTGGCTTATGGAGCCTGTGTTCCCTCCCCATGCATGGCCTCAGGGATTTTCCTTTCTTGCAAATATAGTTTGTCTAGTAATTGATTTGGTGTTTCAGTGGGAGATTTCCTCTGCTGTTATGCTGTGTGCATGAACAACTAGGGGATTTTCTTTAAAAAGTCAAATAGTCATTTAAGCAAACAGATCTCAGGGCCAGTGTTGGATCAGTTATTATTTAAACTTTGCATGCTCAGAGAGGGACAGTTCTTTCATTTCTAAATATTTTTTAAGGCCTTAGTTTACACAAGGTGATGTTGTAGACCCTGGGATTTTGGTGTTAAATAGGTAAACTTCCTTCTCTCATGGTATGTATGTTGGCGGAGAACTACAATGAATGAGTTAACAAAAAGAGGGAGAGAGAGAGGGGAAGAGAGAAACAGGGCAAGAAGGAGAAGGAGAGGAAGACAAAGGCTTCAAAGAAAGATAGGAAATTAAAAGAAAGGAGGGAAGGAATTCTCTTGTGGTGCAGTGGGTTAAAGTGTTGTCACTGCAGTGGCTCAGGTTGCTGATCCCTGGCCTGGGAACTTCCACTTGCCTTGGGTGTTTCCACAATAGCAGCAACAACAAAAAAAGGAGTGGAAAGTGAGGAATGGGGGGGGGGGAGGAAGAAGCAATTAGAACTCTGAACGAGCAAGAGATAAGAGTGTGTGTGGGTAAACCATGGTGTTTACAAATATTACAGCCTTTCGTTTAGAGGAATGTACACATCAGAGCCACATAATTTTACAGGTCAGATGCCTCTAATAACCCAGCAGTTCTGAGTTATTTCATTGATGGGCTGTGGCCATGTTGGTCTCTGCAGTGTTCCTGAAAGAATGTGATGTGAAAACAGAACAACTCCATTCCCCACTCCCACAATAGAAAGAACACTGAGTTTCAATTATACCTCCGTCTTGAAGAGCCATAACTGATACTACCATATGAAAGATTCTAGAGAATTCTCCAATGCTGCCTACTCTATTAAACTTATTTTGATAAGGAAACTTGTTTCCTATTCCGCTTATTAACCTCCCACCTTCTAATGATTATCACATGAGTAGGATGGCTAATGGAAAAGGTGTCTTTAAAAAAAAAAAAAAAGGCATTATCACTTGGACACTCACCTTTACCAGAGAGAAGTCAAAAGACAATATAAAGCGGTATCCGCATTCTAGGAATTTATATGAGTATGTGTCAGTTCAGTTCATTAGCACTGGTTCTGTGCTAATCCTGGGGTTTCAAGATATGAGTAAGGCCCAGTCTGCCTTCAAGAAGGCCCAAGAAGACACAGCCTAATAGGAAAGAGATTTCCATGTAAATTAAAATCAATTCAGTATTACTTGCTGTAGTAGAGAGAAAGGCACAGGATACCAGGGAAGGACAGAAGTGACCTGATTAAGTTTGAAGGAGACCTAATGGGTATCATGGAAGACTTCCTAGAGGAGGTGACAGGAATTGCACCTTTGGCATCACTGGAGAATAATCCGTTATGGTACAGCTATCATGTGGGAAATGCTGTCAGTTCCCAACCCGTAATTTCCAGACCTATTTCCACCTGGTCTTACTCTCTCTTCCTTCGTTCATGCTTACTTCCCTTTTCTCTGAGGGCACATGGACTATCGATGGTCCTTCTCTTTATTCTTTTAATCCTGTTTTGAAACCATTAGCATCTAAATTGCTCAAGTTCCTCTTATTAAAAACAAACAGACCAGCAAAACTAATCCTCCCCTTTCCTGATACTCTTGAATTACACATTCTCCCATCAAAGTACTAACCAGGCCTGACCCTGCTTAGCTTCCGAGATCAGACGAGATCGGGTGCGTTCAGGGTGGTGTGGCCGTAGACTTGAATTACACATTCTCTTTGAGTTCTGTGATACGACATCTTCCTGATGTTCCTCTAACGTCTCTGTTCAGTCCCTCTTTAAGATCATTAAATATTAGGAAGTCAAGGCTTAGTCATAGGATCCCTTTACTTTACACTCTGTAGTTTTTATTATACTCTATATTTGCTGCCTTGGCCTCATTGATAGCCATGGATTCAATCATTAGGCATAATGAATGAGGCTATAAATCTTCAGCTTAGCTCCCAGATCCCCTAGATCCATCTACATGGCACATACACTTGGATGCTTCTAGGTACTTTGATCTCAACATATCCCAAATATCCAGCCTAGTCCCTCTAAGTGAATAGCATCCTCATCCATCCAGTTCTGTAAGCCAGAATCCTAGGGGCCAGGCTTAACCTCTGTGCCCCTAGCTCTTGCTCTTCACGGCCTTGTCCTTGTCCTCCTCCTCCTCCTCCCGCCTCTCCCCCCTCCCTGCTCCTTTACTTGGAATGTTCTTCTTCCCTCCTCTCACTGGACCTCCATTTCTCCTAATCTTCTGATCCAAGCTAAACTCCCTCCCTCAGGGAAAACCTTTCTGGCCCTGCACCAAGTCAAACTTTATCGCTATGTGTTCTTACTGATTATGCCCTTGTGTTCATGTTGTTAACTGAGTTTTATATTACATGTGGTTGGACTTTATACATTCAATGGAATATTTACTATTAGTTATATTACTTATATTTTAATTAGGTAATAAATTACTGAAATTGAAATTTTTAAAAACTAAATTCCCTTATGCTTTAATCTCAATGATGAATCACATTTAACTTTATGAATCTAGTTATTTTCTGTATAAAATAATAAATGTTAAATTTATTTGATTGATGTAATTTGATTAATAATGTTCTAAATTTAACAGATTAAGTTTTCCATGACATTTAATCTAACTTGCTTACTTAATTAGTCATATCTTTTTAGATATTTCAAAGCACAATAACAAACAGAATAGGTCTGATTCTCCCAGAGCATAGTTAGAGGCAGACCTAAAACTCAAACATAATTTTCTTAGGGAGTTCCCATTGTGGAGCGGTGGAAATGAATCCATCTGGTATCCATGAAGATACAGTTTCGATCCCTAGCCTTGCTCGATGGGTCAGGGATCCATCATTGCTGTGAGCTGTGATATAAGTTGCAGACATGTCTTGGATCCCTTGTGGCTGTGGCTGAGCCATAGGCCGGCACCTGTACCTCTCATTGGACCCCTAGCCTGGGAACTTTCATATGCCATGGATGTGGCCCTAAAAAAGGGAAAAAAACCCAATTTTCATAAACCCACACTAATTTCAAAAGCGACAAATCTCAACTTGTAGATGTAAGGGATCAGATTATCAAATAAACACTTTATAAATACAGTCAATCAAATTATCATATACATTTTAAATTAAAATCATAAACATATTACCAGTTAACCATATAAAGTCAAAATAACAAATCCAGTGGGCCAGTCACTCACCCATTTCACACACTGTGATTGAATGTTTATCTCCCAGTCTGCCCAGTGTGTCTCAGGAATTGATGCCCTCAATCTGTGGGGCAGGCAGCTGGGACTGAGGGTGGCCAGAGTCCATAGTCTGGTTGCATCCTGCCAAGAACAGCCTCCTATAGGGTTCCAAATCCCTCCAGTTAGTATTCCTTTGAAACATTATATGTTTCATGGCATGGTAAAGGTTTGGAAGCACTGCCACAAATAACAGATAAACATGCAAATTATGATTGTAAACCTGTCGAAGGCAAATACAGAAGTGTTAATTCTTACAGCGTGTGTTACATATTTTACCACCTCTTGTCTTCTTTGCGGGCTTCTCACAATGCAAAGACACTTGCCCAAATAAGGAGAGCAGATTTGACATCTCTGGTCAACTCAGGTCACTGGCCAGAGACACGGATATTGATGGATTTGGCTACGTATCCAAAATAATTCTACTTGAGCCTCAGATTTAAAAGCTGAGCCCTATTTTGTAGTCAGGCTCTGCATCCTTTCCTAGTTCTTAGAAAACTCTATTCTCTTCTCAACTGTACTGTCTGATTTGTTCTACTCATCCTACCTGGACTGAAAAAAATTCCTTTCCTAGCACATGGAAAAACGTCTACACTCCTGGTATTTTAGCTGCTTGTTTTTCTCGCTGCCATTATTCTATAGTTATATAGCATTATCACGGGGGAGGGGGTTGGAGGGGGAGGAGGAGTGGCCATACTCATGGCACATGGAAGTTCCTGGGCCAAGGATCGAATCTGAGCCACAGCTGCAGCAATGCCAGATGCTTAATGTACTGTGCTGGGCTGGGGATCAAACCCACACCTCCACAGTGACCCGAGCCACTGCAGAGACAACACTGGATATTTAACCCACTGTGCCACAGTGGGAACTTGGTATCACAATTTTAATTTTACACTTCAGTCCTTGATTACTTGATTATTTTCTGTCTCCTTCACTGAATTGTGAATTCCGTTAGAGACTTGACTATGTCTGCCTTGTGCTCAACATCTCTCTCCTCTGTGGGACAGGATACCTATATGATAAACTTACTAATGAATAATGAAGGAATAATTGTCCAGAGATATATTATTCACTGAAATATAAGAAAAATGCATACGGTGAGCTCTTAGCCCATCATATCTCACTGGTCCTCAGATCTGGGCAGTCTTCCCTACGACTTTCACAAATCATTATATAGGTTATGAATAGGTATACATCAAGGGCAGTGTTCCCTGGACAGTTTAGTTTGTCCATAACAAATACTGAATTACCTTCTGAGAAGCAACTAAAACACTGAAACATAATAGATAGGGACAGATGTGTACAAAGTCAAAGATAGAAAATATTCTGGGACAGGGAGATTGGTTGATTTTTCAACAAGAAGATGCTACTCAATGGGATGCTCAAAGGGGAGACACCAACGTTAGCCTTCCTGGTGTGGTCCAGAGGAGAAGGTGTCCCAGGACACCTGGTCTGGACTTTGAGGAGGTCTCCACTGTGTAAATATCATGTACCTTCAGACACCCCTGTGGAGCAAAGCCTATCGTTAATGAGCCAAGATAGCTAGGACTCATAGGACACTCTTCCCTGCCTTTTCCGCCCTCTCCTTTCTTCATCTGCTACATTTAAATCATCTCGTAGATTTAGATTCAGGATCACGGCCTCTAAACTTCCCAGCTCCCCTCCACTTCAGCCCCTCCTGCTGGGCTCCCATAGCATCCTGTGCTTTCCACGTCACGTTATACAAGATCTGCATCATTCCATCCTCACTCCTCTACCTGCATATGGCCTTCAGTAATAGATTGTAGATTATAAGATGGCAAAACTGAAGTATGATTTGTTTATTATTCACAGTGCCTTACCCAGGGCAAGACTCATAGACATTGTGCAATAAGAAGTTACTGGATGAATAAATTGTTCTGAACCCATGTTTAGGATATACTTTCTGGTCATTATTGGCCTTAACACAAAGAGAAGGTGACCAGCGAAAGCAGATCAAAAGAAGGATATGTGTGATTGCCTTAGATTCCTGATATCACCAGAAGCTGATAAGTTGGTCTGTCAGGCTCCAGGCACTTAGTAAAGGAGGCCATTCCTGACAGAGAAGTCAGATTTGCCCAGGTTCTACCCAGTTTCATCAGCAGGCTCCCTCAAGCAAATCTTCTCTCCATCTACATCTCTTTATGACCCCAAGCTTTGCTTTGAAACATTCATACATAGGAGGAAAAATGATTCAAGACTCAACATGAAGGCAACTCCGTACTGAAAGAAATGAGCAAGTAAATGATAAAAAAAAAAGCAGGTTGCGCAAAAACTCATTCATTCATTGGAGGTGCCCTGACATTAGATTTGTATTCAGTTTAGTAGCTGTGTAACTGTTTAGCTATTGAATGTTATGGTCTAAATTTACTCTACATTGACTTTGAAAAGAATTTAACCTTGTAATGAAAAAACAACTTGTCTTACTGGTTTCATCCCAGGAACCTATTTTCACCTTAGATGAAATATCATGCAGGGCTTTATTTTCCTCTTTTTCTAGAAGGCTTGGGGTTGAGTGAAAATGAAACTTAAAGCAGAGGTGGGGAAATATGGCTGGGGTTCTCACCACTGCCTCAGAAGGGTGGCATCTGAGGGAGGGAGGGTTTTCCAAGTCAGGCCAAGTTCTTGTCTCTTCATCACTTTGATCTTAGCTTGCATATTGATCAGCTGACCAAAGGAAGGGAAAAATAGTAGGTCTTTGGAAGCCATTTGATAAACTTGATACCATCTTTATTTCAAGAATGGACTTGGCTCTCACTGCTTAACTTGTAATTATGATTTGACTGATTACTACCATTATTGGCATGTTTTCAGTATCCAGACCCTGGGCTAAAGCCTTAATTTGCATTTATCCTTTTTAATCCTTACAATGACCTTATAAGGTTGACATGCATGCCATCAGCTTTCTAAGTCTTAGAGATGTTAAATGACTTTTCCAAAGTCACAGAAAAGGAACTGGCATTGCCACAGCTTATCCTTATATCCGTCTGAGTCAGAAGTTCATATTCTTTACCACCGTGATGGCCTCCACACAGAGCAGGTTGCACACAGCTTGGTAAGCACTGGTGCGTTCTGACTCAGGTGGCCCCTGCCACCAACCTGTCTTAGGCTGTTTGTAGCCTGTTGTGGTTCCCATAGCTCTCTGAGGCCATAACCTCCAGCCTTACCATGGATCATCCAGCAGGGTGATCATTACGTATAGGACACCCTGGCCAGAAGTAAGAGTTACATATCAAGAGTGCTTTCCAGGTACACCGAGACAAGAATCACTCCAGGTTAACTCAGGGAAAAATACAAGGTCATTCTCTGCTTTCCAGGTGAAAGGTTTGGAGTATTTTAAAGAAAGAAGAGATATATGTCAGGGAGCGTGGCATGGTCAGGGTGAAATAGAATAATTAGCATTCATATAAGGTCAGTCATTCGTGTTCAGTAGAGATAAATAGGTAGCAGTTAATAGGACACCTCGCATGAAATCAGGATGCACAATTTCAGTCTTTCACGCAACAAATATTTTTTTGTCTTTTTTTATTATTATAATTTTTTAGGGCTGCACCTATGGCATATGGAAATTCCCAGGCTTGGGGTCGAATCGGAGCTATAGCTGCCAGCCTACAGCAACGCGGGATCCAAGCCATGTCTGTGACTTACACCACATCTCATGGCAACACTGGATCCTTAATTCACTGAGCAAGGCCACGGACTGAAACCACATCCTCATGTATACTAGTTGGGTTTGTTAACAACTGAGCACAACAGGAACTCCTCAACAGGTATTTATTGAGTGTTTAGTTTACTTTGTGGAAGGCTCTGCCCTAGGTGGTGGATATGATTTCCTCTATTTAAGCTTCTATTATGGGTGTCAGGTCCTAATGTAATTAAAGACAACTGGTGATATTTAAAGGGTGACATGGGATCCAGGTCAGCTTTCCCCACAGCCAGGTCCAAAGCCACTTTCCTTGTCACAGGGCATCCTGCACGGGGATGCTGTGAACAAGGCTGTCCTTAGGACCATCAGGTAAGGGGGAGCCACCAGCGCACGATTCTGCCTTCTGAATAAGGGCTTGGGAGAAAGGAGAAACATTTGTTGAATTACATTTGACTTTAGTGGAGCGTTATCCCGAGGTGCCCATGTGTCTTGAAGAAAGTGCCTAGGCTCTAAGGGAATAGGATACTCTGAATTTGCTTTTTTTTTTTTGCCATGGTCTTCTAAAAATGTAGGTAGGGTCACTTGAAGTTCAGTGCTTCTTTTTCTTAGGTCTGCCTGTCTTTATGATGGGCAAATCCTTCCTCCACACCAGTAGACTTTGTGACCCATCTATTCTTTTCAAACTTCCAGGAGGATGTAAAATACGTGATGTGACAAGTAACATTTTACTTAGGACTTGCTATGTGCCAGGCTCTGTACTGAGCATTTTTATAGAAGCCGTGTCAGTCTGGTGTTCTTCTTATGTGCATTGCGTAGATGAAGGAAACTGAAGGTTAGCAGATTTAGGTAGTTTGTCCAAGTACATGGCAGAGCTGGGGTCGGATCCAGATTCATCCTCAATGCCCTTGACCTTAAACAGCGACTCTAGTCACCACTCGGCATGCAGTTATGGCGTGTCTGCTGTGTGCTGGTCCCTTTAGACACTGGGGATGTAGAGGAGAGAAGAGCAGACAAAGTTTTTACCTGCACAGATCCTTTTGGGATGTTAGCAGGACTGGGGGACCATAAACAATGAAACAGACGTGAAATGTAGTATCAGAGAGTGAGAGTTATGTGAGCCGTATGATCCTATATTGAAAACTCTGTGTAGATGTGTGTTTATTACAAATGTGACTGTCACTGCTGTGGCTCTCAGCTCACTGCTGTGGCACAGCTTCTGTCCCTGGCCTGGGAGCTTGCATCTGCCATGGGCATGGCCAAAAAAGAAATTAACATTAAAAAAAGAAGTGACTGAAAAAAAAAACAACACTGCAAAAAAATGTGCCTTAAGCGTGATTATCTCCAGGGGGTTAGATTTTTATATTTTTCTTTACACCTTTTTGAAAATTTTCAGATATTCTTCAGTGGTTGTACACTTCTGATATAATCGATGAAACCCGTAAATATTATTAAAAACAGAATTTAATCTTAGAAACTCCTGACAAACTGTGTATAGTTTAGGCACGCTCCTCTTTCATTTCAGTTCTTTATGTTACTAAAGAAGAAAGTTTATTGATTTTTTTTTTTTCCCATGTGTGCCAGTGTCTGAAATATTTCTTCCTCCCCCAGGAATCGTGCTGGTTTCCTCTGCCCCAAGCTTTTCTGAATTTGTGCATAACAGGCCTCAGTGCCGGGTCCACACTTTAGTCTCCTGGGCAGCATTTCAAATACTGACGCCAGGGCCTCACTCCCCAGACCTGTTAAAGCAGAAGCTGAAGCTGTGTGCACGAGCATCACGGTGTGTGTGTGTGCGTGTGTGTCAGGTGACGTGTGCAGCTGGGGCTGAGGAACCTTGGATGAGGAGCAGCCTCCCCCTCTCCTTCCTGGGGAGCGGCCAGAGCCCCGAAGGCACATCCTCAGCCCCTCCCCTGCTCATCCTCAGC
>PVHT020000128.1:99754-110553 GCA_004024745.2 Catagonus wagneri
GTACAATTTTGGGATGTACTTACACTGAAAAGATTGTTTATCTGAATTTTAAATTTAACTGGGTGCCTTGTATTTTATCTGGCAGTCTTTTCCCCAAATAAAATCCCAAGATCAGATCATTCTCTCCCAGATCAGGAATTGGCAAACTTTTTCTATAAAGGCACAGATGGTAATTGATTTAGGCATTATGGTTTATCCATTTGCAGTTACTCAACTGTGCCATTGTATTTTAATGCCTACCATAGACGATATATAAATGAATGAGCCTGGCTATAATCTAATAAAATTTTATTTACAGAAACAAGAAGCAGCTGGACTTGGCCCACATGCTATAGTCTGCCAACCCCTGTGTTAGATCACTGACTCTACCTGGGAACTTGGTAGAAAAGCAAATTCTCAATTTCTGCCTGAGAGCTCCCAAACCAGAAACTAGGGTCGGAGCTCAGCCATTTGAGTCCCAGGAAGTTCTGATGCACACCACAGTTCAAGGACCACTGTTCTAGAGTTTTAGATCCCAAACACGGATGGTCACCAGAATCACTTGGGGCACTTCTTCCTCCTCCTCCTCCTCTTCTTCTTCTTTTTTTTTCTTTTTTGTCTTTTTGTCTTTTTAGGGCCATACCTGCAGCATATGGAGGTTCCCAGGCTAGGGATCAAATCGGAGCCGTAGCTGCCAGCCTACACCACAGCCAAAACAACGACAGATTTGAGCTGTGTCTGTGACCTACACCACAGCTCACAGTAACACGGGGTCTTTAACCCACTGAGCGAGGCACCAGGGATCAACCTGCTTCCTCATGGATCCTAGTCAGATTTGTTTCCGCTGAGCCACAACGGGAACACCACTCCGGGGCACTTCTTAAACTGCAGACGTCAGAGCCCTGCCAAACCCTCTGAATCATGTATGCAGTGTGGAAGTTCAGGGAGGAATTTGAATGTGAATATTTTCATATTTCCACAGCTTTTCCTTATGCCCAGCCAGAGCTGAGAACATTTATAATGAGTGATCAATGAATATTAGATCTAAGGCCCACTCATGTTTTTAAATTTCAAAGCATGTAGAAAAAATTAATCTCCCCCAAATTAGGAATTAGATCCAGATTAGGAATATCAAAACGGTGATGTCCTTTATTCAGAGATCCCTTTTCTTTGCCCGGAAACCAAAAATGCATTTAATAAATCCCATTAACCACACTCCTATGGCAGCACCCCCCTAGGCAGAGTTGGTTAGACTAATGCTCACTTCTCCTTCTTCCCACTGGGTAGGAAAACTAACATAAACTAATATATATGGGTAATATACTACACTTCTTCACTACAAAGGATATTATTCTACACGAAGAGAAATAATTACATCAGTCGGCCACCTTTCCTTTTGGCTAATTCCCCCTCCCTAACCTCCCAAAATACATCCCATCCTGACAAACAGCAAATGTGTCAAAATATTATAAGCATAGGAAAGGAAAACATGAAAATTCATTAAATGCCTGCCTGTTCTCTCATGAAACAGCCTCAGTTAAGGTCTTAAACACTATTATTTCTGTTTTATAGTTATTGACTTGTTTTATTTAATAACAAGTGATCAAAGGGCTTTGGGCAGAGGCTTTTGGCCTCCCCCGCCCCTGCCCCAAATAGAGTATTATTAATTAGTTGGCAAAGTGAAAAATCCTCTTACAGTAGGAGATGGCTAATGGGGGCTCAGGAAATTCTTGAATCTGCCCCAAAAGAAGAAAAAAGCAAATAAAACCCTGGAAAATAGTAGATTCCCTTGTCTGCCTTCTTAAATTTCACTTCGAATACTCCATCAGTTTGAACAAGCAAGTTAAAAAAAGTAATCTGGGCTCAAGCTAACCAAGCAGCTGTAAACAGGAGCTCTCAGGCCAGGAGGAAGGAGGCCAAGAGTTTGGAAACCAGTTTGGCAACATCTTATCAGGAATCACAAAGCGTTGTATGACTTGTAGATAAAAAATGAAGGGAGGATGAGGAATTCTTAGCTGCCGATCTCTTCCCAAAGTATCCTTTTTGAAACATCTCCTAGGGGTTCTTTTTCACTTGAAAACAATTCAGTGAATAGGAGGGGATGGAGAAATTTAAGATATGTCTGTATATATAACTATGAGAAGACCAGTAAATACAGCCATCCGTGGAGGAAAGGTGCTAACTTCTGCAAATGAAGGTGATGGTGTGAAACTTTCCCAGTAGGATATTTCTGAGAAAGCTTTCCCAGAGGGGAGATATGCCCACTTTTTAATACTTGCAATTTAATTGACCAGGTTTAGTGACGCTGTTTTTTCTTAAAAATAAAGCTAGGATCTGGCAAATGCTCACTACATAAGATGCAATAAATGTTTGTGAATAAATTGATCAAAACATTCCTAGAATCAACTGTGTGTCACTTATACTTGGTTCTAAGTGTTTTACATCCTTTATATGTGAGAATGTAGTACTCATAAGAACCCTTTAAGGAAGGTATTTTTATCACTTAACAGATAAGCAAACTTAAGAGCAGACAAATAAGTTATTTCCTTCAACTATTAATTATTTAGTAAACTAGCAGCGATTTGAACTCAGATTCATTAGTTTTAAAAATCTTGTCCACCACACATTTCTTGCTCTGTTTAGTTTCCTTCTCTTTTGGTTTCTATACAACTGGGTAGATAACAATTGACTAGCTATTAATGGCAGTATATAATAAATATAATAATAATTTTAAGAGTTCTCGTCGTGGCTCAGCCGAAACGAATCTGACTGGTATCCATGAGGACACAGGTTCCATCCCTGGCCTCACTCAGAGGGTTAAGGATCTGGTGTTGCAGCGAGCTGTGGTGTAGGTCACAGATGCGGCTTGGATCTGGCATTGCTGTGGCTGTGGTGTAGGCCAGTGGCTGCAGCTCTGATTCAACACCTAGCCTGGGAACCTCCGTTTGCCATGGGTGTGGCCCTAAAAGACAAAAAAATAAAAATAAATAATTTTAAAATGTATATTTTAATTAATTTTTCTTTTTCCTAGTTAATTTTCTTCCTACTTCCACAGACTATAATCATTGTAAGCACCTTCTAAAATGTCAAAGCTGGAAATAGTCAAAACCAGCACGGTAATTAAGACCTTGTGTACTTGAGTACTAGTATTTATTTTTCTACTGGAGAAATTTAAATTTTATTCTACCCAATTATCTTGGCATCTAGAGACCATGGACAAATCCAGGCTCTACCACTTGAAAACTACATGATTTTAGACAGTTTCAATTTATACCTTTGTAAAGTGGGAATAAAAACATTATTTATTTGGAGTTCCTGCTGGGGCGCAGTGGGTTAAATGATCCAGCTTGTCTCTGCGGAGGTGCCAGTTCCATCCCTGGCCCCAGCACAGCTGCAGCGTTGGTCGTTGGTCGAAGCTCCAGCTCGGATTCATCCCTGTCCTGGGAACTCCCACATACTGCGGGTACAGCCACAGGAAAAAGTGTTTATTTTATGGGGTTGTTGGAGATATAGTAACATATGAAAACCATTGACTTATTCTTGGCACGTAATAGGCATTCAAAGAACTTTATTTTCCCTTTCTGCTTTCCTTCTCGTCTAGTTTGCCACTGTTTCTTAGCTCCTGTTTGATAAACATGACAGGCAAATACGCTCTGCTTATAAAGTTGAAACATTGTCCCACTATATACACATGTATATGTGTGTAAATATATATGTGTATAAATAAAATTTTTCTTTATTTCTGTGGCGTATAAAAATGCTGTGTTCTAAATCCTTTCTGACATTTTTTTAGTAGCAAATCTCTCTCCAAATATTTCCTTTTCAGTCAGCAAGACAAATAGACTAAAGAAATCACAGCCCCCCCAAAACCCCAAACAAACAGAACACACACACAAACACCCACACCAGGGAAGCCAGTATATATCAATCAAAAATAGAAAGACAGAATCTTGCTTATCTGAGAGCCCCTTAAAATCTCCTTGAAGATTCTTTTTAGAAAGGAGGGGAAAGGTATCAGATATCTTTTTTATCACGAATGCAGAAGAAATTCCCAAGTCCCTCTCGCCCTCTCAGTCAAGACCAGAACTAGCATATGCCTCAAGGACCTCATTAAGTTAACTGAGGAAGCTGCACTGACAGGTGAGCCAGGCTGAAAGGTTCTCCTGTCCTGGGGAGCTCTCTGCCCACTGCCTCCTCCACTGCCCAGCAGCTTCTGCCAGATCATAGGAAACAAATGGAGCAGCTTGGAAATCCAGCCAGGCATGTTGAAAGCCTCAGCCCATGTTTAGGGCTCCTCAAGTGGTCTTTGCCTCAAGGGATGTCACTTAGAGCCTTTGGGCATCCCTGTTTTTTTGCTAGGCCAAAGGGAGAGTCTGAGCTGGCAGTGTATGAGATTTTCTTTGGAGAACGGGAGAGAGGTGTCCGCATTGGACAGCCCTCACTGTGAGTCGCTGATCTTTGTATCTTCACATGTAACAGCTGCCATGTATCCAGCGTTCGCAGATGAGGCACTTTTTATATATTATCAAGTTTGCCCTGGAGAACAACCCTACAAGGATAATTATCGTCTTCAACCTATATATGCAGACAGAGGCGTAGAGGGACTAGGTCACTTTCCTGGGGACATACAGCCAGTAGTTGGTAGTACAGCCAGGGTTTACCCCAGGCCTGTGCTTATTACTTCCTTT
The DNA here is from genome assembly GCA_004024745.2 of Catagonus wagneri. NCBI lineage: Eukaryota > Metazoa > Chordata > Mammalia > Artiodactyla > Tayassuidae > Catagonus > Catagonus wagneri. The sequence continues at coordinate 104,422 of PVHT020000128.1, forward strand.
TCCTAAAGAATAAGTTTTAATTCCTAAAGAGGAAAACAGCAGTGTCGACACATAGTAGGCCTACCTGCAGGTGCCTCACAGTTTCTTCTACAGCCCTTACTGGCTTGACATTTCAGAGAGATGTTTTCATGGAGGGTATTGAATCTGTGCACTTGAACAACAGGCAAGGTGGCGCTGGGCCACCCTCATACCCGGCGGAGTGTGTGCTGTGTACGTAGCCTCTCACGGGGATAGTGTAGGAAGTGTTCAGGGGTTCCTTTTGAGGAGATCTCTCTCATTTCTGATCATTACAGGACCACCTAAATAGGAGCTTTCCCGTCCACAAAACAGAAATGGAAGAGGAACAGCTCGTGAGAGTATGGACTGTTGTGACAGGGCAAAGCAGTAAGATGAAAAGTGTTTTGTGATTTTTTTTTTTTGTTTTTGTTTTGTTTTTTGTTGTTTTTCAGGGCTGCACCCATGACATATGGAAATTCCTGGGCGTAGGGATTGAATCAGAGCTACAGTTGCCGAGCTATGCCACAGCCACAGCCACAGCAATATGGGATCTAAGCTGTGTCCGATTGAGGCCAGGGATCAAACCTGCAACCTCATGGATACTAGTTAGGTTCATTTCTACTGAGTCACAACAGGAATTTCTGTAAGAGGAAAGGGTTTTGATCTTACCGTAATGTCTGCCTCAGGATTTCTCAAAAAGCTGTCAGCATCTTCTGAGCAGGTTGGCCGAGTCTTCTCAAATCCCTTATCCCAGGAAAGGTGGCCTTGAGCAGCAGAGAGCATGGATGAGGGGAGGGCACCTAGTAGATATCACCTAATGCTGAAGGAGAAAATGAATGAATGAATATTCTTCTGTGACATTTGAGAACTATTTTGCAGTATTCAAAGAGCCACCACAGGTAACTGTGGGACTTGGCCACACCCCAAAGGAATCTCTGTCCAGTCAAATTGTACACAAGGAGCAGATTTGAGTTCCCTTGTCTCTTTTGTCAAGTCTGCACCTCCCACAACCCCCTGCTCTGTGGCAGACTAGGAGACCCTAATGGGTCAGTGGGTCAGCGGGTCAGCACGCTCTTGCGGATCCACATCCCCACTGTCTAGCACAGCGACTCAAGGGAGGTTGGTTGTTAAATTGAACTGATTAAGCCCACTAGCCCCCTTTTTATTATGGAACTCCCCACCCAGCCTATCTTCCCAGACTCAGCAAATCATTAACACCATGAAGATGTCCTCAGCATCCCTGATGTGTCCATTTTTGCTTTCTCAGAAGGTTTATGCAGGGAAAGGGGGACCACTCTGTACCCTCCCCCGCAGCCTTGGGCTCCAGATGACAAGGGCTTCCCACTGTTACCCACTCAGGACATGGTGCATTTTCTGAGGGTCCATTGACAGAGTCCTCCTGCACTTGGATTCCACCATCTATTATGTGTCTGCAAACTCTGCTAATGTCCCATCGCAGGGCAGGCCTGGCTGGGTAAGGAGTGGGCATTTCTGATGAACATTAGGCAAACGTATGAGATTCTGTCCTAGGTGTATGACTTGGTTCCTTAATGACCTCATCGCGGAGCTGAAGCTACTTGAAGCAGTTGTGCTGATGAGCACCTGTCCATGGAGGCCAGAGGAGCCGACATGGCAGCACATCCCGGGCCCCTCCATTTGGTCCGTGACTGTCCTGTCTGTGTCTTTGCCGCTGCGTGTCTTCTTTGGAAGAGGCTGAGGGGACTTGTGTTGAAGAGGGAGTGGCAGAGCTCTGTATTGGCTGTGCTAGCCTGAAACTCTACTGATCCCCTTGCCCTGCTTGTGAGAAGCCCTGTTTGTGTCAGGCGTAGGATGTGTATGTGAAGTCATCGTCCCATGACTCAGTAAGCATCAGCCAGGTCTGAGCCAGGGGCTTAGAGTCACGGAGCAATTCACAGTCACCTAACAGTGTGCAAGTAAGCCAAAAGAACAGACATCCTTGAGAGCTTCTGATGTGGCCAGGGGGAGGCAGACTTGATTCCGAGCTTGAAGGTCAGTGTGGGAGGGCTTTGCAGGCAGCCAGGCACACGGTTAAGTTCTGAGTACATGGACGATTTATTAGCCCATCTTTGAACAAGCAGACACAATCACTCTGGCCCCAGGTGCGGCATTTGTGTGAAAAATGGGGTGAAAAATTTACTACTTCACAGAAGGTTGCTTCACGACACAATTGGAGACAGAGCCCACAAAGGTGGCAAAACTAAATGAACGGCTCCGCTGACCGGGAAGCTTTTGACCTTTCCCATCCCCCTCGGAAGAGCCAAGTAAACACCTGTCTCCTGGAGACAGCAGAGCTTCCCTGAAAGAGGACTCCAGAAGCTGCCACTGAGAGCCACCACAGCCTGTGTGCATGTCAGCCGGAACCCTGGAGAAGGAAGAGCAGTGCCGTCCCCTCTGTGGCCGCTCCAGGCTGCTCTAGACGTGCCACAGCCATATCCACCCCGCCGTGCCTTTTCATTCTGCTCGTCCCGGGGAAGAAGCCCAGTCCACTCAGCAGAAGTTTACCCTGCCTTCTGTGTGCTGAGCGCTGTGCTTACCCAGGTGTCCTTGGGTCGCCAGCTGAGGGCATGAGCTACTGAGGCTCCATAGCCTCCCCAGAATCGCCAGTCTGGATCAGGAGGGATTGTTAACTGTTTTATTAATAACAGCTACTTCATCCATATCTAAAATCTGCCAAGCAATGAGCTAAAGGACTTTAGAGGCATCGTTTCAGCTAATCATCCCAATGATCCAGTGAAGCTGGACCTGATATTATATCTGAGGCTCAAAGAGATGAAACAGCTTATGGACATAGAGGGAGTAGGTGGTGGGACTGGTTGTGAACTCAGGCTCCAGAGTCCACGTGGTCAGCTGACTCAGAAAGGCGAGGTAAGCTGGTGACAGTGTAAGGGTGAGGAGCCCCTTGGTCAGAATCTGAAAGTGTCGATGCCACGTGGCTTTCTGGAATGGGGCCATGGCAGTCAGCAGAGGTGGAGGAATCTGGGAATACAGCTTTTGCTCAAGGAATTTCCTACAGGTCTCTGTGTTCCTCCCAGCTCTAGCCAGGTCAGTTGGGCCAGGAGCTTTGGTATCAGAAAAATAAAACCCTAATTCTGTTGCTTTCCAGCACAGTGATGCTGAGCAGGTTCCTTGGCTTCGCAGCCTTGATTTGGTTCTCGGTGGAAGGAGTCGATATTCCTGCTGCTTAGAGTGCATTGAGAGGATTAAATGAGTAAACGCACGTACAGTAGGGTCTGCCACAAAGTAAGGGATCCATGAGAACTCACCAGATCCTGTCCTCGTAATTCAAAAGATCGTGACTGGCCTCTGAGTCAACATACTGTCCTTGTTCTCTTGTGCCTCCTTCCTGGCGTTGCACAGAGACTTGATCCATTGACTTCGTATAATAGTGCTGCTCTGGTCTCAGAGTACCTGGGTTCAAATCCTGTCTCCACAACTTACTGTAGTTTTGAGCAAGTTCCTTGAATTCTCTGAGCTTTGGTCTTGTTATCTGTAAAAAGCGGGTAGTAATAGTACCTATACTGTACGGTTGATGTGAAGATTAAATGAGATAACCCATGTAAAGCAAAGTGTCCAGCACATAGTAAGCCCTCATTTAATAGTAAACAGAAAAGGGGGAAAAGCCATGAACTAATGTTTATACAGCATTGTCTGTGTGTCCTACCTAGCCCTAGATTCGGGGATACTGTGTTAAATAAACTGACCTGGTCCCAGCCTCCGGAGAGGAAGACCCCCAAACCAGTAAACCAAGAAATGAATCTGACATTGTAAATTGTGATTCAGTGTGGGGAAAAATGAACATGGTTTGGTGGTAAAACATTAACCGGTGAGACCTACTTTGTGAAGGTCAGGAAGGTTGCAAAGTCTGGAAAATGCTGCATATTAAAGTTCCCCTCTTGGAAATTCATGATGTTCATTAACATATTAAAGACTGAGAAATCTTCAATAACGAAGTAAAGAAATCGACTTGATTGTGTTTAACCTATGTTCCTCCAAATTGTTTTGACTTCAGTCTATTTTTCCTACAGAAGACCTTTTAATCATCATTTTAAAGCCGCTGTTCTGCTGAACACATATCAGAGACTGAACTCAGGTAATACTTCTCTGTAATTAGCTGTTTTTGGCAGCCCCAGGCAGGAATCTTTCATTTGGTTATTCTTTAGATTACAATGACAATACTTCTGGTGAAAAATGTTTCCAGGTGCCACATTCATCCTGTTTTTCTTCAGTGCTATTGATTCCCTCTTTCTCCTTGAACTTCTTTTTTGGCACATTTGTTCGTGCCTCCTTGTTAGCAAACTGGTTTTCACTCTGTCTTTTTGCAGAGGGGTGAAAAACATCCTGTTCAATGGGCAGCGAATTCAGGTGAGTTACACAGCAGGCAGCACAGTGTGGAGACTTGACAGCATTTTCCTGGAGCCAGCTCCAGGCGCCTGTACCTGTGTGGTGAGAGCAGATATCCTGTTTAGAATTCAGAACTGACTGTGAGGCCACCATGCCAGCTGGCAGAGATGTCCTGGGCATTCCCTGATCCACACCAGCAGGTAAGGAGAGAGAGAAGACACGTGGGGCTGCAAACCTCAGTGTCGCTCTCCAGAACAAGTGAGGCTAATCCATCGCTGTTCAATTTCACAGTAGAGCATGGAGCAGGCAAAGAATGACCTTGGGGCGCAGGGAAATGGCCTTGTGCACAGAATGTCTTATACTTCGAACTTGAGAGGGAACTAGAAGTTCTGCCACTTGTCTTCCATTGGGAGGGCCTAATAAAATACCAGTATTTCCTAAAATTAAATGGCAACTATGTCATGAACTGGAAATTGGATGGACCTCTATTTGGATTCGGACACCACATGGAAGCTCTGTGACTTTACTTACGCTCTCTCACCTCAGTTTTGCCATCGTAAAGCAGGGATATTGGCACACACCTCATATGAGGACTAGGTGGGAAGGTGGCACATGCAGTGTAGGCACCTGGGAGGGTATGATGTTAACGTGGCATTTTCCCTCCCCTGCTCCTTGTGAGCCAGTCAGCTGTCACCATAAGAATGAGTCCTTCACTAGATTAGTCCCATCACAGAGCTGGGCAGGGGCCGTGGTGGGGAATAGGGAGAAGGGGTTTGGCAGTGTAGGAACACTCAGAAAAATCTAGAGCACGGAGCTCCCAGGGCCTACACCCACTGACTGCAGGTATTAAAGTGTGGGGGCTTTGGAGGCATACAGAGAAGTAAAGCACAGCAGAGATGAGTGTGGGGCAGCTCTGGGGGACACTTTGGCTCCCTGACGCCATGGCTCAGAGCAAGACAGGGGCTTGCAGTGCACAGTGAGAGCCAGGGATCCTTGTGTGACTGGCAGTGACGTTCTGCTCTGTGCCCCAGGTGGCCACCCGGTCTACGGAAGTCTCCATCTTAAAGAGCCATGGCTTTTGGCATAGAGAGTGGACAGGACAGGGCTTAGAAAGGTCATCCCGCTCAGCTTCGTCATTCCACAGGTAGAGACACTGACTTCGGGAGAAAGATGTACGCTCTGAGCGGAACAGTATGATCTGAGAAAGCTGGTTCTTCACCACCCCGTTTCCTCTTTCCACCAGAGCTAATACTGCGCACCAGGGCAAGTAGCCCTGCCTGGGGAAGGCTTCTCTGCTAAGCTTTTATTGTGGGGCCAAGGCCTGTCTCAGTACCTGCGTAAAATGTGCAACGACAGGCAGTGTGTTTGACAGGCAGATATTAAGAAGCCATCTAAAAACACCTTTTATTCTTCCCCTTTGCTCCTTCCTCTTTTTGCCTTTTTTGAACACAATGGTTCATTGACCATTCTTTGACCCTGAGGATGGGTCAAAGGATGAGTTGAGGATGGGGCCAAGCGCCAAGGAGGAAGGGGAGAAAAGCAGGAGGATGGGCCACCGAAAGCATCATAGAGGCACCGTAACAGTGTGGGCTGTCAACTCTGGAGAAAAAAGTCTCCTTTTTAAGTGAGCTTCGGTGTGGGCATATATTGTAAGGTCGACAAGCTTGGCTTCAATCCTCAGCTCTTTATGACTTTAAACAACCTGGTTAATTTTTTTCTGGAATTTCCATTGCTTTACAGTCATATAAATAATGATTACCATTAATTAGATAT
>PVHT020000128.1:110653-137048 GCA_004024745.2 Catagonus wagneri
CTAGGGGTCTAATCGGAGCTGTAGCCACTGGCCTGCGCCGCAGCCACAGCAACGCAGGATCCGAGCCGCATCTGCAACCTACACCACAGCTCACGGCAACGCCGGATCGTTAACCCACTGAGCAAGGGCAGGGATCGAACCCGCAACCTCATGGTTCCTAGTCGGATTCGTTAACCACTGCGCCACGACGGGAACTCCTCGACATGTATGTTTTTAAAACAGCAGGTCTCCATACAAAATAGATGTAAAATTACATCAAGATTTGTTGGGAGGATTATGTAAAATTATGTACCAGATGGAACACAGGGAGCACTTATTAAATGGTAGCTATTATAATAATTTCTAGATAAAGTTTTATTAGTTTTTATTTTTTGGTTTTGTTTGATTTATGAGACCTAGAAAAAAATCCGTAGGCAGAAAGAGAGTAATCCCAAAGGTAAAATAAAAGGAGTGGATAGGAGAGAATTTTTCCTCCATTATTCCTGGCAGTGACCAACTTTATTTGTAGATAATTAGAAGCTAGTACTCTCTGCTGTGTCTCAAGGCCATTCAGAAGGGGCCCCAGACTGGGCCTAGTGGGAAATACGTTTTAATCTCCATGTATTAGTAACTCACTGTGTGAGCCTAGACAAATCCCTTCCATTTTCTGGATTCCAGTTCTCTGCTTTACAAAAGGAGATGGTTAGATTGCGTTATTCCTGAGGCCTCTTCCTGTTGCTTCTCTGATAATTTCAGGCTCATACAGAATGGGCCTAGCCCTCCACAGAATACTTAGTTCCATGAAGTCTTCGGTCAGTCATTCCAAGACATTACATATTCATACTCAAGATCTTTGTCAGTTTCAAGGCTACTACACTTTATATGTGTTGATTTTAGCATTTTATCACCAGATAGTTTTTCCTTAACATGTATACTACCGTTACATCTAAAAATTCCTTTTAGAACATCAGAAATAAGGAAAACTTAGAAATAAAATCAAGGTATCAGTAATCCTAAAAATATGACTTCTTTTCCAAATTATGTTTTGTTTAGGCTGCTATTAAAAATGAGTCAGTATTTCCCATCTGACAGCAACATAAGCTGCTTACAAGCGTTTAGGATAAAGAGAAAGCAGCACAAATTACACATGCATTCTTAGATAGGCTAGGATCACTTGAGTGACTCTGGCAGCTGTCCTAACACAATCTGCCTCCTACACTTGCTCTGGCCCATTACACATTCTGAGATCCCAAAGCTACCAGGCTGTGAGTGGGAATAATTGTGAGATTCAGAGGGAAGACACCTAGCCAGGAGATTGCTATAAATTGGTGTTATCTACTCGGCACCTAGCCCTACAAGCCCATCAGCAACCAGAGGGCAAATAAGAACCCATGATCCAGAGTATTTAGAAAAATGTAGGGAAGGACTTCCTAATAAACAGCCACTTACAGGCAGTGACCTTCTTGTCATTGTGAGAGGCAGGTCACCTCTTAATTGACGGTGGAGATCAAACTTGAGGAGTAGAGATTAGCCATGATGGATTTCACCCTCCTCTCTGTGGAGACTGACTAGGAGAGCAGGCTTTGCTTGTGTTCCTGTCAACTAAACTGCAGACTTTATTTGGGCTTCATTAGTTTTTCCATTAGCATCCTCTTCCTGTTACAGACAAATGCGAAGAACCACTCTGCACTCAGTTGTTAGGCCTCCTTAGCTTCCTGGGGTTGGCGTCAGTTTCTTAGACTTTCCTTGTTTTTCATGATCTTAATAGTCTTCAGGATTAGTAGACACATACCCTGAGAAGTTCCCCAATCTGAATGTTTTTCTGATGTCTTTCTCATTGGTACACTGCTGTTAAGGGTTTTTTGAAAGAATACACAAGATTAAGTCATATTGTACGAGGAGACATGTGACATCCACATGACAACACTAGTGAGGTGAGCCTTCATCACTTGGTTAAGGCAGTGTTTACCACCTCTCTCCCCTGCAAAGGTGCTGTTTTCCCATTTCCCGCTGTTCTTTAATTGTGAGTCACTAGGCCCAGCCCAACTTCAGAAGGCAGAGGGGATAGGAATTAAGCGGTAAAATCCATAAGTGCTATCTTTTTAAATAGTATGTTGGAGCTGATTTTGCTGATACTTAGAAATATAATTGAATTTTGCAAATTGACCTTGTATCTAACAACCTTACTAATTCACTTTTTTGTGTGTGTGTCATTTTAGGGCCACACCCGCAGCATATGGAAGTTACCAGGCTAGGCGTCAAATTTGAGCTGAAGCTGCCGGCCTACACCAGCCTACATCTGGTGTTGCTGGTCAGCCACAGCAACACCAGATATGAGCTGAGCCTGCGACCGATACCACAGCTCAGCATGGCAACACTGGATCTTTAACTCACTGAGTGAGGCCAGTGATCGAACCCGCTCCCTCGTGGATACTAGCTGGGTTTGTCACTCCTGGGCCACAACAGGAACTAATCCACCTTTCAATCCTAACAACTTTCTTTGGGTTCTTCTGAAATTTCCAGGTACAAAATGACTTCTATTGTGAAAACTGACTATTTTATTCCTTCCTTTCTAATCCTTAACTATTTATCTTTTCTTTTCCGCCTTGTTACATGAACTTTCAGTATGATTTAAAGTCAATGTTGTTATTTGATATTTTTCTTCATTTTTGAAGAAGGCCTGTATTGCTCTGAATTTCCCTCTTAGCACTACTTTTGCAGCATCCCATAGATTTTGAGTGGTTATGTCTTCATTATCATTTGTCTTGAGGTATTTTTTAATTTCCTGCTTGATTTCCTCATAGACCCATTGGTTTTTTAGTAGCATGTTGTTTAGTCTCTATGTAGTATGTTTTTTTTCTCATTTCTTTTTCTGTGGTTGATTTCTGCTTTCGTGCCATTGTGGTCAGAGAAGATACTTGAAATAATTTCTGTGCTCTTAAATTTGTTGAGGTTAGCTTTGTGCCCCATTCTGTGATCAGTCCTTGAGAATGTTCCATGTACACTTGAGAAGAATGTATTTTCTGAGTTTTTTTGGATGTAATGTCCTGAAGATGTCAATTAGGTCTAATTTTTCTATTGTGCCATTTAGGATCTCTGTTGCCTTATTGATTTTCTGTCTAGAGGACCTGTCCATTGATGCGAATGGGGTGTTAAAGTCTCCTACTATTATTGTCTTCCCATCAGTTTCTCCTTTTATGTCTGTTAGTATTTGTTGCAGGTATCTGGGAGCTCCTATATGGGGCATATATATTGACAATTGTGATATCCTCTTCTTGAATGGATCCTTTCACCATTAAATAGTGTCCTTCTTTGTCTTTCTTCATTTTAAAGTCTGTTTTGTCTGATATGAGGATTGCAACTCCTGTTTTCCTGTCTTGTCCATTGGCATGCAATATCTTTTCCCATCCCCTCACTTTCAACCTATATGTGTCCTTTGCCCTAAGGTGAGTCACTTATAGAGGGCGGATTGTAGGTTTTTGCTTTTTTATCCAATCTGCCACTCTGTGTCTTTTGATTGAAGCATTCAGTCCATTGACATTTAAGGTAATTATTGATAATATATATTTATTGCCATTTTAAATCTTGTTTTCTAGTTGATTCTGTGTTTCTCCTTTCTCCATTTCTTTTTTGGTTGGATGATCATCTCAATAGATGCAGAAAAAACATATGACAAAGTCCAACATTCATTCATGATAAAAACTCTTAGCAAAGTGGGTATAGAGGGAACATACCTTAACATAGTAAAAGCCATTTATGGCAAACCCACAGCAAATATAATACTCAATTTGTAATGAGTAAAAGAAAAGCTGAAAGCCTCCCCATTAAAGTCTGGAACAAGACGAGGATGCCCACTGTCACCACTGTTATTCAACATAGTATTGGAAGTCCTAGCCACAGCAATCAGAAAAAAGAAATAAAACGTATCCAAATTGGAAGAGAAGAGGTAAAACTGTCACTGTATGCAGATGACATGATACTATATATAGAAAACCCTAAGGATTCAACCCAAAAACTACTTGAACTGATCAACAAATTCAGCAAAATAGCAGGATATAAGATTAACATTCAGAAATCAGCTGCATTTCTGTATACTAACAATGAAATATTAGAAAAGGGATATAAAAATTCAATACGTTTTAAAATTGCAGCCCCCAAAAATCAGATACCTGGGAATACACCTGACCAAGGAGGCGCGAAAGACTTATATGCTGGGAACTATAAAGCATTAATAAAGGAAATTAAAGAGGATGCAAAGAAATGGAAAGATGTTCCATGCTCCTGGCTTGGAAAAATTAATATTGTAAAAATGGCCATACTACCCAAAGCAATATACAGATTCAATACAATCCCTATCAAGCTATCCATGACATTTTTCACAGAACTAGAACAAACAATCCAAAAATTTATATGGAACCACAAAAAAAAACAGAATTGCCAAAGCAATCCTGAGGAACAAAAACCAAGCAGGAAGCACAACTCTCCCAGACTTCAAGCAATATAATAGAGCCATAGTAATCAAGACAACGTGGTACTGGTACCAAAACAGACATACAGACCAATGGAACAGAATAGAGAACCCAGAAATAAACCCAGACACCTACGGTCAATTAATTTTTGACAAAGGAGCCAAGAATATAAAGTGGGAAAAAGATTGTCTTTTAAGCAAGTGGTGTTAGGGAAACTGGACAGCCACATGTAAATCAGTGAAACTGGAGCACACCCTCATGCCATGCACACACACAAAAAATAAACTCAGAATGGCTTAAAGACTTAAATGTAAGACAAGACACCATCAAACTCGTAGAAGAGAATAGAGGCAAAACATTCTCTGATATCAACCTTACAAATGTTTTCTCAGCTCAGTCTCCCAAAGCCTCAGAAATAAAAGCAAAAATAAACCAATGGGACCTAATCAAACTGACAGGCTTTTGCACAGCAAAGGAAACCATGAAAAAAAATAGTTTCAAAAGATGCAACTGACAAGGACTTAATCTCTAAAATATACAAACAAGTTATACAACTTAACAGCAAAAAAGCCAACAACCCAGTTGAAAAATGGGCAAAAGAGCTGAATAGACATTTCTCCAAAGAAGATACACACATGGCCACAAGCACATGAAAAAATGCTCAACATCACTGATTATTAGAGGAATGCAAATCAAAACTACTATGATGTACTGCCTCACATCAGTCAGAATGGCCATCATTAATAAATCCACAAATAACAAATGCTGGAGTGGGTGTGGAGAAAAGGGAACCCTCCTGCACTACTGATGGGAATATAAACTGGTACAACCACTGTGGAAAACAGTATGGAGGTACCTTAGAAAACTATACATAGAACTACCTTAGGACCCAGCAATCCTACTCTTGGGCATATATCTGGACAAAACTTTCCTTGAAAAAGACACATGCACCTGTATGTTCATTGCAGTAGTATTCACAGTAGCCAAGACATGGCTAAATGTCCATCAACAAATGATTGAATTAAGAAGATGCGGTATATATACACAATGGAATACTACTCAGCTATAAAAAAGAACAAAATAATGCCATTTGCAGGAACATTGATGGAACTAGAGACTCTCATAACTATGTGACGTAAGTCAGAAAGACAAATACCATACGATTTCACTAACATCTGGAGTCTAATAAAGGGCACAAATGAGTCTTTCCACAGAAAAGAAAATCATGGACATGGAGAACAGACTTGTGGTTGCCAAGAGGGAGGGGGAGGGGGTGAAAGGGACTGGGAAATTGGGGTAAATAGATGCAAACTATAGCCTTTCGAATGGATAAGCTGTATAACACTGGAAACTGTCTGGTCAGTTGTGATGGAGCATGATAATGTGAGAAGAAAGAATGTATACATGTATGTGTGACTGGGTCACCTTGCTGTGCAGCAGAAAATTGAGAGAACACTGTAAATTAGCTATAATGGAAAAAATAAAAATCATAAAAAAATAAAATCAATGTTGTTATAGCAAGTATCACCATCTGTTGATCTTAGAGGGAAAACTTTCAACATTTCACTGTTAGACATGTAAATAACCTGTGTAATATGTAGAAAATCCCCTTCTATTTTGCTAAGAGTTTTCATTATGAATAGATATTAAGTTTTAATAAATCTTTTACTATATTCATAAAATTGATATGATTTTGTTTTTTCTTTTGTGAAGGTGGTATAATATATTGATCAATTCCAAAATGTGAAATCAACCTTGTAGTCCTAGAATAAATGTGATCAGGATGTAAATGTGATCCCAGTATTTTTTTTAGAATTTTTGCATCTGTGTCCATGAGTTATTCTAGACTCATTAAATGAGGTGCGAAGTGTTTTTTTAATCATCAGGAAAAGTGTTCTAAAAATTGTTGTATTCCTTCCTTAAATGTTTGATAAAATGTACATGAGGAAACACCTGAGTCTATATTTTGGAGGTGGGTGCAAGGAACGAGTTTTAAATCACGGGTTAAATTTCATTAATAGTTAGAGGAGCATGCATATCTCTATTTCTTCTTCCATCAGTTTTGAAACTTGTTTTTCTATGAATTTGACTATTTCATTTAAACTTTGAAATTTATTTGCATATTCTTATCTTGTGGTATTCTTTTATCATTCCTAATGTGAGTTATTTGTGTCTGTTCTCCTTTTTTTAAACTTGATCTGTCTTGTCATAGTTTAATTTATTGGTCTTTTTAAGATTAATTTTTCATCTTAATTTTATTAATTTCTGCTCATTATTTGCTTCATTTTACTTTGGATTCAGTTAACTTTTATTTTTCTAATTTTTTAGAATGCCTTTTGTTAATACATAGACTACCAATTTTATAACCTCTTTTTCACTTATATGTATTTCAGGCCATTAATATTTCTCTAAGCACATCTTTAGCTTCATAATACATTTTTGATGTTCGTATTTTTATTGTTTTGTTCAAATATTTTCAGATTTCTACTGTAATTTCCTTTACAGCCCGTGGTTTATGCACAACCATTCCTCTTAATTTTGAAACACAGGAGGATCTTCTAGGACACACACCCCCACACACTTTCTGGTTGTTTTCAGTGGAGAGGCTGGTCTGAAATACTTAATCTCCTATTTCCAGAAATAGAACTCCCTTGCCTCTTTATTTTTGAATGCCCCATAAAGACTGACTTCTGTATGAAGTTTTCTCTGATTTTCTGCATTTCGTCCTCGTCCTTCAGCACATGCTGCCTGGCGCCATACTGCTCACTGGCAGTGGCGTGATGCGCGAGTCTGTGCTCCTTCCCACCACTGCTTACACCAGGGACACTGTGTTTTCATCCATCCATGCCTCACCCCAGCACCTCACCTTTGGGAGGAAATGCCAACGATGTGTTCCCACACCTGGCTGACAGGTTAGCCTGCCACTGGCCATAACTCTTGAGTGAGCACCAACCACTGTCTGCTGGTAGAGATACGACTGTCAGTGGTCATTGACGGACTTTGATGCTGCCAGTTACCCAGCCAAACACACAGCAGGCCACTCTCACAAGAGCAGGAGTGTTTGTTTTCCCACCTGGCCTCTCTCTTTAGGTATCTGGAGCTCTGGCTTTGTTATCTGGGGTCAGAAGCCCTGACTTCCGTGGACAGGGTGAGTCTGAATCAAGCCCTGGCCGTTCTGGAGCTCCGACGAGGCACCCTGAGGCGGGGATTCTGTCAGCTCAAACTCTTATCGCAATTGTTTGGAGCAAAAAATGAGGGTACTTGGGAGTGATTTAACTTTATGGATTTCAGTGACTTTCTCTGCTATTGATTTTATATATTTAAGGAGTCTTTCAAATGATTATTCTTGGAATGGGCCCCCACCAGCGCATCGATTTCTGTGAAGTTGATGGCTTCTGGATAGGACCCAGTCCTGTTGGCAGAACACCTCTGGGAGGGACGTGGCAGGCCTTTTCTCACGAGAGTCTGAAGGAGAGTGCTGAGTATGGAGGCGCAGGCAAGGCGGCCGGCTCAAAGTGGATGGCTGTCAGCACAGCCGGCGTGGTCCACTTGTACTGGCCCCTTCCCTCCAGGTGCACGTCGGGCCCTGACCTGGACGTTCACTCCCCCGCCCGCTGCCTGCCCCACCCCTGGGATTCTGGAACAGAACATTTTAACATAAAAGGTAATTACTTAGCCCTAATACTATTTTTGAGTTTGTATTTTTACATGAAAGGAAACATACATCAATAAAAAAAGGCAGACATTAGCAGTGATTATCTTCTGGTAGCTAGGACATGGGTTATTATAATTTTCCAGAATTATTTGTTATATTCAGAAATATATTGGTATGTCCAAAAATATGTTTCAGAAAAGGACTGTGTCCTCTGACTCAGTGGCCCACTTCTTATAATATATCCTAGGTTAGTAATTTAAAAGACAGAAAATATAGTTATGTATAAACATGATTATCTATAAGGGAATATTTTTTAATAGGGACTGAGCTATACTTTTAAAAATAAAAATATGCAGTAATAGGGCATATATGATGAAATAAATATTGATCCAGTTGTAGTGTGGACTATTATGTAGCCTTTAAAAACATTTTTAAAAGGGATTATAAAGATTTGGGAGAAAGTACAGTATGTATTGTGAAAAGAATACTGTTACTTACAAATTTTATTCATACTACTTTTTAAATATAATTTTGTAAAATATACAGAAAAATGTTCAGTAGGTAGTTCTGGGTGGTAGAATCCTGGGTGACTTTCCCCTATTTTTCTCTTCTACTCAAAGTTTTCGTTAGTAAACATGGTTTGTTACACATATTCATTGAAAAATTCGTGTCAGAAGAAGCTTTAGAGCTTTGCTTATTTAAACTCTGAGAATAATCGAGACTTAAGTGAATATAAATTTTTATATTCATCTGACTTTCTCTTAATTCAAGATTAAATGCTTATGTAACTATTGATATCTACAGTATCTAGGATAATTTCACCAATTATTTGGAAATTACATTAAATAGAAATGCAAAGGCACAAAATTCAAGTGAGCCAGAGGGTCTGAGTCAGATGTTATTCCGTTTTCAGAAGGTGATCCTCCAGCATGTGCATTAATCAGCCTCAGTCTTTCTCTAAAGAAGTGCTTATTCTTCTCTGAGACCAAGTTCTAATTTGATCCATTCGTATTTGAAGGTGTGGGCATTTATATTTCATTATGGATTTTGGCTTATTGCTCCATTTCTCACATTGCCAGCAAACTCTATGGCTGTGAGAGGCGTGGTTCTCTGTGTCCAGCACAGCCTGGAGCAGTCTGCGGGGTGTCTCAGAGAACAGTCTTTGGGAAAGCATTTTGCACATAGAGTTCTGGTGGGCAACGCCCCCTGGAGTAGCAGGAACCCTGAATTTTACACACATTTCTGTTGTACTTGACTTCTCATCTCTCTCCCCGCATCAGACTTCATAGCTCAGTTGGGAATTGTTTATATTAACCTCAAACTGAAAGACGGGTCAGCGTAGACATCAGAGGAGGAAGTGGTGCTGGTTAAAAATGTCGGAAAGTTTGACAGTTCTTACCCAAATCAGATCCTGTAATCCTTAAAATAACAAGTGTTTTAAGCTTCACTTCCTAAATAAAGTCTACTGACTCTGCTATTACGGGAAATGGTGACCAAATCAATACTGTATATTGCTAATATTATGTTGTAATGTGCCAAGTTGAATGGGAATAGTAGGTTTAAAGCAGGGTCATTAGTCCAATTGGCTCAGCTAAGTGGCTGCCCGTTATGATTATAGTGTATATGAAGATTCAGTCTGCGTGTCCACTCCGTCCACCCACAAAGGAAACAAAGGATAAAAGCTTTTTTTTTTTTTTTTTAAAGAGTGTATTCATCAGGGTGGCTGGTCTAGTCTGTACTGCAGTGAAATAAACACCCCTGGGTCTTAGGCTTACAACAGCAAAGGTTTCTCTCTCGCCTGGGTCTGAAATGGACTGGGGGCCTCCCCAAGTTCCCTGAGTGACTCATCTGCAGTCAGTGGCTCGGGGACCCAGGCCTCTTCTGTCCTGCTTTTGTGCCATCTTGGACTGCAGGTAGGTGACAGAGGGACCAGAGAGAAAGCATCCCCGTTCTTAATTCACGTCCAGTCCCCAGAAGATGCTTAGTTACAAGCTGTTGAGTGGGGATTAACAGCCTCTGCCACAGGCGGGAAGTGAATTGTTGCGTTCCAGCTGGAAGAGTTTGTTCCCATCTAGGTGCTCTTGTACCTCGTGTGGCAGTTCAGTGCCTTCTGGGCTCCTGTGTGAGTCCCCCAAGGAGAGTGCGTCTCTGCGGGGCCATCAGACTCAGGTCTCCTTTCAGCCATTAGCCCACTTTGGTCACATTGTCTTGAAACTAACACACCCATCCATCATTCATACCCCAAGACACGTGTATATTCTGACGTTGCAGTTGCTTTGAGAACTGAGACATCCTATCTCTGGGCTTTCCCTCACCCTCTTCCTTTCTCCCATAATGGCTTCTCCACTCTTAACTCCAAGCCCTCCTTGCTGAAATCCTTCCTCTGTTAAGACACATTTGAACTGTGTCCCTTCTTTTGTGAAGGCTCTGACCCCATAAACTAAATGTTCATTTATTTACCAGATACTTACTGAGCATCTCTTAAGTAAGAGGCACTGTCTTAGTCCGGAAAGAACTAGGGTTGAAGAAAATGGACGGATTCTCTCATCTTGCAGAATTTATCTTCCAGTTGAAGAAGGCAGTAATAAAGAAAGTGAAGGTTTTTGAAATCACCGCTTGTGGTAACAGCTGTGTAGAAAAGAGTATTGTGACGAAGGGAGCTGGACTGCCTTAGTTTGGACAGAGGCCTTTTTGCACACGTAGCACATGGACCAACACCTGAACACATGAACGGGTACACTTTCCTTGGTCTGGAGCTCACAACAATGTGTTTGTACCACCTGTAAAATACTTTTCATAATCCGCATGGTATTTGTTTTCCCTCTGCTTCCTGGTCCAGTCTGTTAGATAGTGAGTTTTTTGAGAGAAAGCACTATGTTTTGTTTAATTTTTAATTACGAGATTTAAACAGTTAATGCCCAGCAGAGTGCCTGACACTTAGTAGATGCTTAATAAATGGAAACTTAGCTTACTGACCATACACACACACACACACACACACACAGAATAAATGTTCAGACATGGCTGTTGGATTGAAGAGAACTGAACTGACTAGGCAGCATCAGAAGTAACCCGCAGTGTTAAAAACAGTGGCCTCATGCCTAGCTTGACAGAGAGTCAGTTTCTCTGTGGCACGTCTCAAGTCCAGCAGCACACTGAGAGCCATCCTCACTTCTTCCATATGCCACTCTGAGCACACAGTTGACCCAGGGGGTTTTCTTGGCAGCCAAGCACATTTCCTCATGTAATTTAGTGGCTCAGGCTCATGCTTAAGAGAATGGCATAAAATACGTTCTCCTGCAGAGCATGGCATCTTGTCAAAGAGTGAATACGGAGCAGATGGGACTGGTCTAACTATCAATCAGTACAGCCCTAGCCAGTTTCTGGAGTACCGGGTGTAGAAAGCCATATGGGACTTAACATCCTTGCCATTGCAAGGCCAATGGCATAACACTATTTTATCATTGCTATTGCTGTTACTATTATTTCATTCCTACACAGAGCCCTTAACATGTCTTATTTCTTTTAATCCTGATAACAGCCTTCTAAGATCAATTCTGTCATTATCTCCATTTACCATTTGAAGAGCTGAGGCTTCATGAAGTTAAGAAACTTGTCCGGGAGTTCCTATTGTGACTCATCAGGTTACGGACCCAGTTATGTCTCTGTGAGGATGCAGGTCCCATCCCTAGTCTCAGTCAGTGGGTTAAGGATCCGGTGTTGGCGTGGCTGTGGTGTGGGCCTCAGCTATAGCTTCAATTCAAGCCCTAGCCTTGGAACTTTCCTGTGCTGCAGGTGCTGCTGTAAAAATGAGGGAAGGGAGGAGGGGAGGGAGGGAGGAGGAAGGGAGGGGAGGAAGGAGGGAAGAAAGAACCCGTGCCTCTTACAGAGCTGGTAAGTGGCAGAACCCTCTTGGGGAATCTGATTCCAAAGCCCATGTGTGACATCCCGACTCTAAGACAGACCCCAGTCAACTCGGCGGCGCTTCTCCTGTGAAAGTCAGGGGATATTTCCCAGGCCTTCCTTCCCTGTGTGGTCCTGAGCTGGGGCCGCCAGTGGAAGTTGTGTGAGATTCGGGGAGTGGGAGTGAAGCAGAGGCCGTCGTCTCAGAGGAGGGGGCGATCAGGCAAGATGCCCAGTGCCGCGCGGGTACCTGGGAAGGCCCGTCCTGCCCTGCTCTCTTCCACCTGCCCTGTGCTTCATCTGCCTCGGTAACCTCAGGCCCCCTCCCAGGTGCATGGCCGCGGACTGCAGGTGAGTTCCAAGGGGCAACTGTACAGAGCAGGAGTTGCCCAGCCCTCTCCAGGAACTCCCCCTCATAGCCCCATGTTGACAGCCAGGTACATAAGTTTCTAGTGTTTTCCTGCCAGCTCTCACTTGCCCATCCTTCCCAGCACATCAAGTGTGTGTGGCTGTTGACTCTGAATCTCCACCGCCTACTTCAGGGTTTTCTCTTTCTTGTATTGCTATTTGTATAAACCATAATTCTTCTATTAGACCCCTTATTTCCATAATGCTTGTAAAGGCTCTGTTTTCATGATTGACACACATGTAAAATAGAAATGATGGTGTTCCGGTTGTGGCTCAGTGGAAACGAATCCAACTGGTATCCACGAGGATGCAGATCTGATCCCTGGCCTCGCTCAGTGGGTTAAGGGTTCGGCATTGCAGTGAGCTGTGGTGTAGGTCACAGCCATGGTGCAGATCCCATGTTGCTGTGGCTGTAGTGTAGGCCAGCAGCTGTAGCTTTGATTAGACCCCTAGCCTGGGAACTTCCATATGCCAAAAGCAGAATAATAATAATAATAATAATAATAATAATGAGGAGGAGGAGGAGGGGAAGGAGGAGAAAAAAATAAGTGATAGTGATAAGCCCACCACTCCCGACAGTTCAGCAGATGCTCATGTTCAGGGCTCTGTATGCTTTACATGGTGATTTTTCTTGATTCTCGCCTACATGAAGCCATCACTGAATTATGGTGGCTTTTCTTCTAGCAAAGAAAAGGACTGGTTTGGCAAAAGAAGTCTATGACTAAAACACGAGCAGCATGACTTTGTCAAAGACATGGAATTTTGGTGCTGATGTGCCTGCCTGTTTAATTGTCCTCCTGTGCTCTGGTCTCTGTAAAGGATTATTTTCATGAGTCTTGAGGGACTTAACTCACATGGTGATGTGTATCCTTCATCTGCTGCAACTGAGAGGCATTAATCAGCACCCTTACAAGGTGACTCACCTGGGCTGTACCTGAGAGATGAGGACGTAGTGTTTCAGATAGTTTCCATGTCAAAATGAGTATAAGCCTCAAATTTCACTTCACGTCTTAAAAAAAAATTTCCTTTCCCCATCAACAATCGCTCTCCAGTGCTCGCTTCAGAAGCACATATACTAAAACAATCGCTCTCCAGTTCTGGCTCCACTAGCTATGTGATAAATATTTTTTTTGGCCAAAAATTAGCCTTGCAAAGGACAAGCTTTATCATTCTTTCCAAATGATGTCCATAAACATTTCATTCAAGGACGATGAAGCTCTTGGTGCCATCATTATTAATTAGCTTAATGGCTGAGCTAGGCCGTGTCCTTTTCATACCAACACCCATCTCCTAAGGAGCCGGTGGTCTCCATGTGTGGGGTTGTACATCAACAGGCATCCAGAAGTAGGAAGCTCTGTGTAGCTCTTCTTTATCTGACCACCGCGGTGAGTCAGTGTTTGAACCCACAGGCCACCAAAGCCTTGCCTGTGAAAAACTATCAATTCCACATAAGTGGGTGCCTTACCCACCTGTGTGTTCCAGTTGAGAAGTTAAAAAGCCTACCTGATAAGAACACCTAACTCTCACTTGACCTTACAGAACGGAGGGGTGCAGGGTACAGGCCCGGGGCATTCATGAGGAGCTGCCTGTGGTTCTCGTCGTAAGAGGGACCAGTGATGCTCAACGTGGACACCCCACAGCCTCTCTTGAGGGTGGAGTGTCATTAAGTGTCTCCTGTTCCCCCGAGTGAATCCTTGGCACCCTTCCTTGATCACTGTTAAGTCCACAGGTCCGACCGTTAGCTCGCTACCTTGTGCAAAGAGAAAACAGCAAAATGGTAGATGAATGCATGGTGGATGAAAAAAGTGAATCTGCTTGTGAGAGAACTAAGGCTTTTCTTCAAGCGAAGTAACTTGGACCACAGCGTAGCAATAAGCAGAGTTTGGAGGAACTTGGATGGCCGTTTATAAATTGCGTAAATTCCATTTTACCCAGTGAAAATATGGTCCTTAAGACTTTCTTCACCGAAAAGGTATGGACATACGGTCACTAGAGGGCCCAAGTCGGTCACTTAGCCGGCTTTCTAGTGCCAGTCAGTGTACCACCTGAGAGACACGTGTGTTTCAAGAAGAGGGGTATGGGGCTGACAGGCAGACCATGACCTAACCCAGACCCTCCCGTGACTGGAGATATGTGTTTGCAAAACACCTCTCTGAGGCTGGAGGCACTGTATGTGTTACAAGATCTATCCATCTGCCTACAGAATAGGGGTCTGGCCTCACTGCCTAACCTCCGGCCAGCTGACTGCCCATAGCACACCACTCCTATCCTCCTTGATTCAGTGCTACCTAAACGTACATATTCTTGAAATGAAAAATGGCAGTTATTACTGATGGCGGTGATAATGCTGATGAGCCTTTAAGGAGTACTTATAAGTTTAGGCACCTCTTTTACAAATTTAATCTTCATGCAGCAATAGCTAGTATTCTCATTTTATGGATGAAAAAGCTAAGTTTTAGGGTAAACATCTTGCTAAGGTTAATGAGAGGTTGATCTGCTTACTTGGCTGATCCTTTGCACTCTGAGGAAAGCAACCGTATATTCTTCTGTTTTCTAACTAATTGAAGATCAATTCTTTCTACAAGAGTCTTAACAGAATATCCATTTTATATCTCTGTCACAATCCATAAGAAAAATGAGTTGAAGTTTTTAAAATTCTATTCCGACTTTTCTCAGTATAATTCAGATTGCTTCCTTGGGACACATTGATCAGTAGCATCGTAGAGTAAAGATGTTTTTAAAGCCATAAAGAGTAACACAGCATTGTTTATAACAATAGCCACAGAAACGTACATATAAAGCTATTGTAGAGTGTTTAAAGCACTACTCATCATATTTCTAAAACCTAAATTATCTAAATAGCATCATTAAGGAAGAAAGTGTATCAGATGTATAAAATTAAAGTGACTTTTGGACTGGCATATATGGATTTTGTGACAGGCTGTGGGCTATGTCAGGAAAAGGTCATTTGCTGGTTCTTTTATAAATGATGCTGTTTGGGAATTCTTCCCAGGGTTGTTAGAGATGGATGTAGAGCATCAGTTCTTAGTCTGCATCTCTTTGCCAACCTCGTGCTCAGCGGGCTACATTTGCTCCCTGGTAGGCGATGGATTTGAGCAGGAACTGAAAAATTCTGTCCCTTCATCTTATATGCCTTTCCTCACACTTAGCTATAGGATGAGAGCCCTAGTGGTGGGAGGTGCTGATGGAAAAGACAGGGCAGTGCAAGGCCAAAGGGATTTTCAAGGCCGGGAGTCCTCACAGAGTTTGCCAGGATTCTGATACACAATCCAACCTCCGTCTCCACCCCTTACCTTATCCAAACCTGTGGGCTATACAGGAAAGTGTTCGGACTGAAGGGCTTCTTAGCTTTGGACTGCTTGTTCTGGTACATGCCCGACACCACTGAACCTCACTCAGGACAGTGAACAGTTACAGATCCGCCGAGCGGTACCAGCGAGGGAACTATTCTTGTATTGTTTCACATTGAGTCCTGGGGGCAGGATCCAGTTTTGTGATTGCCAAAGGGCCCAGCCTTGAGAATGATCAGCACTTCAGTCTTGCCAAGTTGCTTTTTTAAGTCTAGCATGCGTTCTTTTTTCTTCCTGGTAACATGCGTTGGCTCTGTAGGCAGCCTACCCAGATCACAGTTTGCCCCTGCCTAGTTTAATAATGTCTCATTGCAGGGCAAGCCAGCGAAGTGAAGAGCGAAGCGTCAGCCTCAGGGGAACCTCCCCCTACCAGGTTTCTGGATTCTAGGTTTCTTCTGTTTCTCCTAAGTCATCTCAGAGATATTCACTATCTGATTTATTTCACTGTGCCATCTTTATATCAGCCGTATTTTGTGAGTTAAGCTTTGTATTTAGGAAGCAAATGGCTTTCATGCTAATTTTTCCCCTAAGGCTCTTTAGGCGATGTATAAACCAATATTTGTTTTGCTCTAAGTTTCAAGAATAACTATATTTATGCAAAACACATTAGCTTCATTGGGCCTCTTTCCTGTTTCCAAGATGCACGTTCTTATAAACACGTATCTGAAGAATTTTTGGCAAATGTATCACTTTTCCTCTTTGTTCACTAGATACTTATCAGATTGTCTGTAATAGCATATTCAGTTGACTTTTTTTTCTTAATTGATTTTATTTCAATTATAGGTGTACATAAATCATCACAAGTCAATTTTACAGATTTTGTATCCCAAACCCACAGTGCATCCCCCCACCCCCAGATTGTCTTATTTGAAAAACCAAGATTTTCCAAAGTCTGTGAGTCATTGTCTGTTCTGCAAAGAGGTTCGCTGTGTCTTTTTAGTTTCCACATGTAAGCGGTAGCATTGGGTGTTGCTGTCTAATTGTCTGACAGGTTTCACCTCGCATGATAATTTCTAAATCCATCCATGTTGCTCTAAATGTTGGTAATTCGTTCCTTTAAATGGCTGAGTAACATTCCGTTGTGTGTATGTACTTTTAATTGGCCAGGAGAAGAGCAGGAAGCTGTTGAACTTGGGGAGAATAATGGAATTGAGGGCTCATGAGACGATTGCCCTGAAGTTTCCTTGTGCTCCGACAGCGGACTTGTGGAAAGGAGGCTGTGTTACAGATGGGTATGTCCAAAGGGGCAGAGCTGCAGGCCTGGATTTTAGTTCCTGCTCTGGCACTCCCTGATGGTGTGACCTGGGCAGGCCTCCTAACGGCTCTGAATCTTGGCGTTTTCACAGTAAGGAGACCGGTTATCCGTAGGTCAGAGGGTTTTAGTGAAAGGATAATGTGAATTTCCACATACGCCAGAAGGCGCTTAGCGTGGAGTTCAGGATAGACTAAGTGTTCATCACAAGGCGGCTCTTATCAACAGGAAGGGCTTCAGTGAAGAGGCCGGCTAGGCTTAATACTGGTACGGACTGAGATCTTGACGTCAGGACTTGTGTGGACCCCAGCTGGATTTACCGTTGCGGGACACTAAGTATCAGCTTTCCACAAAGCACTGAGTGGATCACTGAAGTCATGGAACAACTGGTTATTTTAACACAGAAAATTATACCACAAAATGATATTTTGGCCTTACAGCTTTCCTCGGCCAATTCTTAAATCAATTCTAATACCACTAGATGGAGAGTGCCATAGATATAGGTATCTGGTATCTGTTCTTCCAGCCTGTTTCTCCGCCCTCAACACACTCTGTTTACACGTGCATGTACTGTTTTATATAAAATCAAATGGGATGATAACACGCAGGATATTTTGTAGTCCTTTATTGAGAAATATTGTGAATATTCTGTTCTACCTAATTAGTTAATAGTTGTATGGTGTCAAAGTTGACTTCATCAATTGTTTGAAATTTATTTCCATTTTAAAAATATTCTAGGAATTCCCGTTGTGGCTCAGTGGTAACAAACCCAACTAGTATCCATGAGGACATAGGTTTGATCCCTGGCCTCATAAGGATCCAGTGTTGCTGTGAGCTGTGGTGTAGGTAGGTCACAGATGCAGCTTGGATCTCACATTGCTATGGCTGTGGCGTAGACTAGCAGCTGCAGCTGGACCCCTAGTCTGGGAATTTCCATATGCTGTGAGTGTGGCCCTAAAAAGCCAAAAAAAAAAAAAAAAAGTTGTGCTGTGAAGTTGGGAATACAATCTCTTATATTGCTGTCTTCCAGGGCTGAAAGTAAAGTCAATGTAACAGCAGTGATAGACAATTGTTTCTTCACAGCAGAAACTATGTCCAGTAGAAGAGAGAGCCCTGGAGATGCCACGCAAGCTGTGGGCCCTGAGGGTGGTTAGAACAAGGTCTTCCAGTGGTAAAAGAGGTGCTAAGGGAGGATTTAGCCCCCACATAGCTACCATGAGACGATAAACAAGAACTCTTCTATCCTGAAATGCAAAGATTCATTATAGCTCATCTATAAATGCAGCATGGACCAGCTTCTAAAATTTTTCAGGGAATCTGGAAAGACATTTCTGTAAGTCATACTGATAGAACACTAATGGTCATACAAAACCCCTCAAAAGTTCAGAGACATGATACATAAGAAGGTCATATGTGTTATAAGTAATATATAAGGATATATAAATACAGTATATAAGGGACTATATATGTCTATATCATGTCCTTATATCTGTTTCCGCATAGAGAGATGCTATATAAGTAGATCATTCTTGACTTCTGTTTCTGTTGTATAGGTGTTGCCTAAAAGCTGGGGATCTAGTCATCATGGTGACCTCCATGTTTGACTTGCCCCTCAGCTTAGCAGTTAAAAGGAAAACTTTAGAAGGGAACTGCTACCCTAAGGTGTTGTACCCAGGAGATCAGACAGGGCCCACTGATGCCCAGACCTCATTAAGGCTTATGCATTCACTCTTCCTGGGCCCACACGGTTTAAAGTGACAAGTCTTGGTTTGTGAGCCTGTGTGAGAGTGTGTGTGCATTTACAGGAGCCCAGGGGAAAACTCATGATTTTACAGTGACAGTCTCGAAACTCCATGAATCAAGGGCCAAGAATCTGAGAAATGTAGGTGCAGTTTAGCTTGCTTCTCCTTCTAAGATCCAAGGCTGAGTGGAACACTCGAGTGCCTCACCCACGTGATCAGGCCCATTACTGTTACAAACACACACGCTGTCATGCACACACATGAACACACACCTCCACCCCTGACATAAAGGCTCCATCTTCACAGCCAGCTTTCATCTTATGCACCCTTCCCTGGGAGGTATATAGGACACAGATACTGGCCCTTCCCCAACCCTGATTTTCAGCTTCATATCATAACCTTAAATCCCTTCTCCCTGAGTTTAAAGAGCGACACGGTAAAGAGGTTAACAATTTCTGCTTCAGAGCCTGACAGGTAAAGATACACTCTGGCCACTGCAGCTTATTAGCCCTGTGACCTGAATAAAGTAAAAAAAAGTTACCAGCTTTCTTTTCAGTGAAAAGAGCATAAAAATAGCATCACCTTCCCAAAGCAGTCATGTGTATTAAATGAGATAAAAGGTGCAAAGAATGCAGCCCGGCGGCACAAAGGAAGTGTGCAGTAGCCGGAAGCTCTCCTTGTGGTTGTTACTGAAACTAGTCCATATAGAGAGATGCTGCAGTTAATGGAATACTGGCTCCAAGCATCCCACAGTAAGGAGGGTGAGAGAAGCCAGAGGTTTGTTCTGTTTAATGATCAAACAACATTTCTAGACTCTGTAGGTTCTTTCCCTCACTCCTTTCTGTTGCTTCCAGCTGGTTCTCAGAACACGCCATGTGTGCCTAGTTAAATTTACACTTAAAATAACGCAGACCACTTTCCTATTTCCTTTTAGGAACTGAACCAGGAAGAGAGAACAGCTTAGGAAACACCAGACTCGGAAGGAGCCTGAGTCACCCCCACCCTTGGACACAGAATTCCTTCTGTCCCACTGCAGGCTTCTCCTCCTCGTGGGTGTCAGGACAGCTCAGAGCCAGACTCGTGTCTTCTGCTCTGAGGCAAGCAGGGGAACATAGCTGTCAGCTCCTTCATCTCATCTGTAAAAGGAAAGAAAGAACATAGCAAAAGTATTTTTCCTTTCTAAAGTTACCTCCATTTTAATTGTAAAAATATTATTATAGAAAATGTTGGACAGTTTCCCCAAGGTACTAAAAAAAAGTTAATATTACTAGAAACACACCACTTAAGAGATCACTGTTAAGGTATTGGTATGTATCCTCCCAGACTTTTTACATAGGTATTACAAAGATGGGATAATATTTTAGTACCATTTCCCCACTTAAAGGAAAACAGCCAGCAGTCCATGCAGTAAAATATAAACATCATTTTTATGGTTCCATAGCGCTCCATCTTGTAATGGTATCCTTAGTGATTTAACCTATGTCTTACTTTTGTACATGTGGCTTGTTTCTGATTCTTTTTGGCTGCATCTGCCACATATGAAAGTTCTTGGGCCAGGAATCCAATCAGAGCCGCAGTTGTGACCTGCACCACAGTTGTGGCAACACCAGGTCCTTAACCCACCGTGCAACAGCGGGAACCCTGGATTTTTGTATTCTTAGAAACGCCTGAGTGATGAACAACCTTCTAGCTACATCTGTGAGTCTGTTCAAGATTATTTCTTCTGGCAGATATAGAAGTTCATTGGTGTACATAGTTCTGACGCTTTTGATGTTTCGCCTGGGAAGCTTGTGTCAGTTTATACACTACTAGCAGCCTGTAAGGTCTAATTCAGACTCCGGGGTTAAATCTGAGCTAGTTGAAGCCATGGTGGCCATTCCATATTCCTTTCCAGTGACTAGGATGGTCGCCGGCACAGTAAAACCTGAAGGGACACTTCCTCGGAGGCTTCTAGGAAGTGGGTTCCTCTTTGATTAAAAGAGACAAAGAAGGGAAAACTGTCCATTTGTACAACTCTGGAAGTGAAAGAGGATGTCTCAAAAGAACTGCTGCACCCAGAGTGTGACGATGAGGGGGCACATATGGAGGACCAGAGAAGAATATGCAGAGGATGACAGGTGGAGAGGTAGAAAAACTGGGTCCTTGACAGCATGGCAAAGCCCTAAATTAACTACCAGGGACCTGCTCCAGACCAGACACTTTTTCTTTTTTTTAAGGTTTTTTTTTTTTCACATTCTTATTGTGTTCTCCTATTTATTTATTTATTTATTTATTTATTTCGGCCACAACCATGGCACGTGAAAATTCCCAAGTCAGAGGTCAAACCCACACCACAGCAGCAACCTAAGCAACTGCAGTGACAATGCTAGATCCTTAACCCACTGAGTCACGAGGGAACTCCCAGACCCGAGCTTCTATGAGTTATTGTGTTCTGATTTTCTGAGATACATTTATTCAGATTTTCTGTAATTTGCAATGAAAAACATCCTACCTGAGTAATAAGCAGAAATGATATACATTGGGTTTAATATTCACTTTCTTCCTTAAGCTTTTTTTTTTTTATAACTTGACCACTTATGTTGCTTCTTTTGTGAACTGTGTGTTATATCTGTTGCCATTTTCCTGCAAGTGTATTGCCTTAATACTGATTTGCTCAATTATCTTTATATTTAAATATTAAATTTCTGTTGTACATGCTACAAATATTTTTACTACTTCCAAACTTTTCAACATATTGAAGTTTTAAAATTTTATTTGACCTATGAATCTCTTTCCTGAGTTCTTCATTTGCCTTAGTGCTTAATATTTTTGCATACAGAGAGCAGATATTCATCTGCATTTTTCTCTAGTTATTTCTTGGTTTTATTTTTTACATTAATTCTTTAATATACATTTGGGTGAATAACATAAAATAAAGAGCAGATGTTCAAAGAATGTAGGCAAATCCTAACTTCTGAAAAGGACAATACTTCCCCTATTATTCCTAATATCCTGATCTATGTTAATCCTCTACCTGGGCCTGCTTGATGGTTTCCTGGTCCCTTTCCTGAATATCTACCTGTTCTCCTCTTGTAGTAATTCAGACTGCTTTAGTAATTGTATGTCTTTAACGTACTTGTTATCTGGCAACACAAGCCCAACTTCACTATTACTTTGTAAACTTTTTTGGTCACTCTCACCGATTTATGGTTTACGCATGGATTTTAAGGTCATGTTTAATCATGCTTAAAGATCCCCTAAATCCTATTACATGGTTTGTTTTTTGGGGAAGGGATTACAGCAGGATTACAAAATAATCTAAAGAGAATTGAAATCTTTATAGCATAGTAACATCTTATTCAGGACCACATTTCATCTGCCAAGTGTCTTAAGTCCTGTTTGACTTTTCCCAGTATTTTGTTTTAATTTCTGCATATAGTTTCTATATATCACTTTTAGTATTTTATCTAAATGATTAGATTTTTAGAAAAGTGATGCATTTTTAGTTTCTATATATCACTTCTAATATTTTCTCTAAATGATTTGATTTTTAGAAAAGTGATACATTTCCCTCTATGGGTTATCAGAGAAATAATCGTTCCTTTTTAAAAGCTGTACAGTACAGATGTCAGGAGCAACTCTTCAGTACTAAATATAGTCAGCTAATTATGCAGTTCTCAGTCTTTCAAAAATATGAATGCGTATTAGGCAGAGCAGTATCAAAGCTGACACTTAGCTTTCATCATTGTCCTCGGTGTTATGAAATTTCTGCTAGTGCCAGGGTGGCAAACAATCTAATTTTAGAAAGAAGGAAAGATACCATCATCTAGTAAACCTATTTCTCTCAAAGGTTGGGCAGGTTGAGATGATCATACCAATTACTAGATAAATACAGTGTCTGCATTTTACCTATTTAAACTCAAATACCATGTGAATAAAACTGTTTATTAAATTATCTAATAATATTTGTAAATCAGCCTTCCACTTGGCATTATTTACATAAAAATAAGACTCTAATGGCATAAGAAAAGGTTATTGCTGTTTGGACCAGCTTTGAAAACACTGCACATTAAGAACCCCATTTTTGGGGCTCAGCCAGGTTAAGAAGGGCCCTGTCACTCCATCCTGTCTGAAGCAAACGCCCTAAAATTTTATTTATTTATTTATTTATTTATCTTTTTTTTTTTTTTTTGACTTATGTAGGGCCACACCCGCGGCATATGGAGATTCCCAGGCTAGGGGTCTAAGAGGAGCTGTAGCTGCCGGCCTTCGCCACAGCCACAGCAACGCGGGATCCGAGCCGCGTCTGCAAACTTCACCACAGCTCACGGCAACGCCGGATCCTTAACCCACTGAGCAAGGCCAGGGATCGAACCCACAACCTCATGGTTCCTAGTTGGATTCATTAACCACTAAGCCACGACGGGAACTCCAAACTCCCTAAAATTTTAATTGATGTTATTCCTCACCCATTTTCAAGTTTTAAGGTCATATCACACTCACATTATAGATTTTAAAATAGCATTTTAATTTCTTTAATGTTCTTTTCAATGTATATGTTTTTAGTTATGTTTTTAGTGGTTACTCTAGAGTTTACCATATGTAGCTAAACTCATGAAAATCAGCATCAAATTTATATTAGCTTAATTTCAGTGACGTATATGAATATAGAGCTCTATTTCCTTCTTTATGTGGTATTATTGTTATACATATACATCTATTAATGTTACAAATCAGTAATACATTGTTAAAATTATTGTTTTGCTATCTGTAGTAATTTTCTTACCCAACACAGCTTTGCTCCCACACACGGCCTTTGTGGTGTTATTGGCAAGTGCATTACACATATATTTCTTTTCTATATGTTATATGCCCACTGTTATGTTATTTATGTATTGTTATATAGTTGCTTTTTATTTATTTATTTTTGTATTTATTTATTTATTTATTTATTTTGCTTTTTTAGAGCTGTACCCAAGCTTATGGAAGTTCCCAGGCTAGGGGTAAAATTGGGGCTACAGCTGCTGGCATATGTCACAGCCACAGCAACACGAGATCCAAGCTGTGTCTGTGACCTGCAACACAGCTCACAGCAACACGAGATCCAAGCTATGTCTGTGGCCTACACCACAGCTCACAGCAATGCCAGATCCTTAACCCACTGAGCAAGACCATGGATCAAACCCACATCGTCATGGATACTAGTCGTATTTGTTTCTGCTGCACTAGGATGGCAACTCCCTATAGTTGCTTTTTTAAAAACTATCAAAAAAAAAAAGAAAATATGCTTTTATGCTGTTTTTTAGAGTTACCTTTACCCCAGAGCTCTTTGTTTTATCTTGTGGATTTGAATTACTATCTGGGGTCACTTTCCTACAACCTGGAGAACTTCCTTTGGTTTTTTTTTTTTTTTTTTTGGAATGGGAGAAGATATGTATTTATTCTATTTATTTATTTTTCCATTATAGCTGGTTTACAGTTTTCTATCAATTTTTCAACTGTACAGCATGGTGACCCGGTTATGCATACATATACAGATTCATCACAAGTGATTAGACATAGTTCCTGGTGCTATACAGCAGGCTCTCCTTGCTTTTCCATCCCAAAGGCAATAGTCTACAACTATTAACCCCAGACTCCCATACCATCCCACTCCCTCCTCCACCCTCTTGGCAACCACAGGTCTGTTCTCCAAGACTGTGATTTTTTTTTCTGTAGAAACGATCATTTGTGCAGTATATTAGATTCCAGATATAAGTGGTATCATATGGTATTTATCTTTCTCTTTCTGACTTACTTCACTCAGTATGAGGGTCTCTAATTCCATCCATGTTGCTGCAGATGGCATTATTTTATTCTTTTTCATGGCTGAGTAGTATTCCATTGTGTTTATATACACCATCTTCCTAATCCAATCATCTGTCGATGGACATTTGGGTTGTTTCCATGTCTTGGCTATTGTGAATAGTGCTGCACTGAACATGTGTGTACAAGTTTCTTTTTCAGGGAAAGTTTTGTCCAGATATATGCCCAATAGTGGGATTGCTGGGTCATATGGTAGTTCTGAGTATAGTTTTCTAAGGTACCTCCATACTGTTTTCCATAGTGGTTGTACCAGTTTGCATTCCCACCAACAGTGCAGGAGGGTTCCCTTTTCTCCACATTCTCTCCAGCATTTGTTGTTTGTGGACTTGTTAATGATGGCCATTCTGACTGATGTGAGGTGGTATCTGGTGGTCGTTTTGATTTGCATTTTTCTAGTAATCAGTGATGCTGAGCATTTTTTCATGTGCTTGTTGGCCATCTGTATATCTTTGGAGAAATGTCTATTCAGGTCTTTTGCCCATTTTCCAATTGGGTTGTTGGCTTTTTTGCTGTTGAGTTGAGTAAGTTGTTTGTATATTTTAGAGATTAAGCCCTTGTCAGTTGCATAATTTGACACTATTTTCTCCCATTCTGTAAGTTGTCTTTTAGTTTTCTTTTGGTTTCCTATGCTGTGCAAAAGCTTGTCAGCTTGATTAGGTCCCATTGTTTTATATTTGCTTTTATTTCTGTTGCTTTGGGAGATGGACCTGAGAAAACATTTGTAAAGTTGATATCAGAGAATGTTTTACCGATGTAAATATTTCTTCCAGGAGTTTAGTGGTGTCTTGTCTTATATTTAACTCTTTAAGCCATTTTGAGTTCATTTTGTGCATGGCATGAGAGTGTGTTCTGGTTTCATTGATTTGCATGCAGCTGTCCAGGTTTCTCAGCAATACTTAATGAAAAGACTGTCTTTTTCCCATTTTATGTTCTTGCCTCCTTTGTCAAAGATTAATTGACCTTAGGTGTCTGGGTTTATTTCTGGGTTCTCTATTCTGTTCCATTGGTCTGTATGTCTGTTTTGGTACCAGTACCACACTGTCTTGATTACTGTGGCCCTGTAATATTGCCTGAAGTCTGGGAGAGTTATGCCTCCTGCTTGGTTTTTGTTCCTCAGGATTGCTTTGGCAATTCTGGGTTTTTTGTGGTTCCATATAAATTTTTGGATTGTTTGTTCTAGTTCTGTGAAGAATGTCATGGGTAATTTGATAACGATTGTATTGAATCTGTAGATTTCTTTGGGTAGTATGGCCATTTTTATAATATTAATTTTTCTGACCCATGAGCAGGGGTATCTTTCCACTTCTTTATATCTTCTTTAATTTCCTTGATTAATGTTTTATAGGTCTCAGCATATAAGGCTTTCACCTCCTTGGTCAGGTTTGTTCCCAGGTATTTGATTTTTTGGGGCTGCAGTTTTAAAAGGTATTGTTTTTGCATTCCTTTTCTAATATTTCATTATTAGTATACAGAAATACGATTGATTTCTGAAAGTTCACCTTATATCCTGCTACTTTGCTGAATTTGTTGATCGGTTCAAGTAATTTTGGAGTTGAGTCCTTGGGGATTTCTATATATAGTATCATGTCATCTGCATACAGTGACAGTTTTACCTCTTCTCTTCCTATTGGATACCTTTTTTTTTCTTTCCTTGGTATTTTTTATCAGATGGGCCTGCTAGCAACAATTCTCTTGGTTTTTGTTATCTTGGAAAGTCTTTATTTCACCTTCAGTTGTGTGTGTGTGTGTTTTTTTTTTTTTTTTTTTTTTTT
>PVHT020000128.1:143916-214184 GCA_004024745.2 Catagonus wagneri
GCCAGCCTTAAAGGCACCAGTATCTGATATCTTGGCTGTCACAGTGATCTGTAA
The DNA here is from genome assembly GCA_004024745.2 of Catagonus wagneri. Taxonomy (NCBI): domain Eukaryota; kingdom Metazoa; phylum Chordata; class Mammalia; order Artiodactyla; family Tayassuidae; genus Catagonus; species Catagonus wagneri. Next base: position 143,971 of record PVHT020000128.1, read on the forward strand.
GAGAACTGCAACTGCTTCTTTAAGAAAGGAGATAGAATGGTAAAAATATTGAGTATAGACTTCGTATTTGGGCAAACCTGGGTTGGAATCCTTTCTATACAGCTTCTGAGCAGTGAGACCTAATTCAGTTGGTTATTCTCTTTGAGCCTTCTGTTTCTTCATGTGCAAAGTGAAGGTAATGAATCCAATAGATAAAAAAAATCTCTGGTTTTATCAGAAAACCCACCTTAATCTGGCAAGATATATACATATATACACACAAACAGACATATAGATATACATGGGGATATTTTGACACCAAAAGCTCTGAAGTAGGGCTAGCCTCAGACAAAAGTGGGTCTAGGAATTCACATGGGTGCATCTGAACCAATTTGCTCCTCCCTGTAGACTCCATTCTCTGTGGCTGTGGCCCACATTTCCATTTACAACTATATCCTCGCAGGTTAATAATGTGCAGTGGGAGAGAACAAATGCCTGTGCCTTTCTGAGCACTCTCAGCAAGCATCTCATTATAAACCACTCTCTTTGGGTCAAATGCCCACCCCTCAGTCAGTCACCATGATGAGGTAAACATGATGTTCTGATTGGCAAAGGCTGGGTTCCGTGACCCTTTGGCGCTAAGGACACATCAGTTCCACATGCGTCGCATGGCTGGAAATAGGAAAGAGAGTGGTCTCCAGAGGAAAATAGGAATGTTGCTACTAAAAGGAAGAGCAGGAGAGAACACAGGACCGACAGTGTGCAGCTGGCAAATACAGGAAGCCTCACTTCACAGGTCTCAGAGGAGAGAGTCCTGGGACATCGCCAAGCATATGCCTTGGCACACAGTCAGCATTCAATGCATGATGATGATTCGGAAGGGAAATCATTTTTTACACTGACCTGCATCCTTTCTTTATCAGAAGCTATTTCTTGTTAGGGCTACCATCTCCTAAAGGAGCCAAAGATGATCCGCAATCAGTCTTTTTCCCTAAAAGCAGCAGTGTAGCCTCGCTGCTGGCCCACAGTAAGAGCTGGGTGTGAATCCTTATACCAAAGGCAAGTCCTTTCACCTCTCTGAGCCTCAGTTTCTTCATCCATATGCTAGAAATGATAACTAGTGCCCACTTGCCTCTATAGTGATAACCAACAGTATAATCACTATGAAAAAATATGAGTAGTCAAATTACTGTGAAGAGAATAATGGCTATGTTGAAATGCTAGGTACAGTTGAATATGGAATATCTGGGTGCCAGGTGCTGTGTTGAGTTCTTTTACAAATGTTATCACATTTAACTCCTGTGGTCATACTAGGGGTAGGTAATGTTCTTGCATCTTCAATTTACAGATGAGGCTCAGAGAGGCTGCATAGCCAAGCTCAAGATCACACAAATTACTGTGTCCCATAGGTTTTGGGTTGTCATAGCTTCACTGTCATTTATCTCTAAGTATCTTTTTCTTCTTTGATTTCTTCAGTGATACAGTGGTTGCTTGTAGCTTATTTTTTAGCTTCCAGGAGTTTATGTTTTTTGCTTTTTTTTTTTTCTTGACAGTTGATTTCTAGTCTCATAGCATTGTGGTCAGAGAAAATACCTGAAATAATTTCATCTTATAGCAATTTACCAAGGTTTTGTCTATGACCCGAGCGAGATGTGATCTATCCTGAAGAATGTTCCATGTACACTTGAGAAGAATGTATATTCTGCTGTTTGGAGATGGAATGTTCTATAAATATCAGTTAAGTCTATCTGGTCTAGGGTGCCATTTAAAGCCTATGTTTCCTTGTTGATTTTCTGTATGGAAGATCTGTCCATTGATGTAAGTTGGGTGTTAAAAGTCCCCCACTATTATTGTGTTGCTGTTGATTTCTCCTTTTATGACTGTTAGCAGTTGCCTTATAGTGGTGCTCCTATGTTGGGTGTGTGTATACATATTTATAGTTATGTATCTCCTGAGAGGAAGTTTATAACAGTACAGTCTTAACTCAGGAAACAAGAAAAAGCTCACATAAGCAACCTAACCTTACACCTAAAGCATCTTGAAAAGGAAGAACAGGCAAAGCCCAAAATTAGTAGAAGGAAATAAATCATAAAGATTAGAGCAGAAATTAGTGACATTGAGACAAAGAAAACAGTGGGAGATCAATGAAACCAAAAGTTAGTTCTTTGTAAAGATCAACATATTGATAAACCTTTAGCCAGACTCATCGAGGAAAAAAAGAGAGAGGACTTAATAAAATTATAAATGAAAAAGGAGAATTTACAACCAACACCACAGAAATACAAAGGATCTTAAGAGTCTACTATTAACAACTATATGCCAATAAAATTGATAACCTAGAAGAAATGGACAGATTCTTACAAAGGTACAACCTACCAAGACTGAGCCAGGAAGAAACAGAAAATATGAATAAACCAGTCACAAGTACTGAAATTGAAAATGTCGATTTAAAAACTTTCAAATAACAAAAGTCCAGGACCTGATGGCTACACAGGCAAATTCTGTCAGACATTCAGAGAAGAGTTAACACCTGTTCTACCGAAACTTCCAAAAAAATTGCAGAAGAAGGAACACTCCCAGACTCATTCTTTGAGGCAACCATCACCCTGATACCAAAACCAGAGAAGAGTATCACAAAAAAGAAAACTACATGCTACTATCACATAGATGCAAAATCCTCAAAAAATATTAGAAAACTGAATCCAACTATATATTAAAAGGAGCATATGCCATAATCAGATGGGATTTATCCCAGGGATATAAGGATTCTTCAATTTCTGCAGATCAATCACTGTGATACATCATATGAACAAACTGAAAAAGAAAAACCATATGGTCATCTCAATAGATGCAGAAAAAGCTTTTGACAAAATTCAACACACATTTCTGATTAAAAAACTCTCCAGAAAGTGCGTATAGAGGGAGCCTACCTCAACATAACAAAAGCTATATATGACATACTCACAGCTAACATCATTGACAATGGTAAAAAACTGAAAGCATTTCCGCTAAGATCAGGAACAAGGCAAGATGTCCACTTTCACTGCTGTTATTCAGTATAGTTTTGGAAGTCCTAGCCTTGGCAATCAGAGGAGGAAAAGAAATAATAGGAATCCAAATTGGAAAAGAAGTAAAACTATCATTGTTTGCAGCTGATATGATACTATACCTAGAAATTTCAAAAGACACTACCAGAAAACTGTTAGAGCTCACCAGAGAATTTGGGAAAGTTGCAAGATGCAAAATTAATATACAAAAATTGACTGAATTTCTGTATACTAACAGTGAAAGATCAGAAAGAGAAATAAGGGAAACCAACCCATTTACCATTGCATCAAAAAGAATAAAATACCTAGGAATAAACCTACCTAAAGGGACAAAAGACCTGTACTGTGAAAACTCTGAGATGTTAATGAAAGAAATTAAAACACAAACAGATACCATGCTTTTGGATTGGAAGAATCAGTATTGTCAAAATGACTATACTACCCAAGGCAATCCCTATCAAATTGCCAAGGGCATTCTTCATAGAACTAGAACAGATATTTTAAAATCTATATGGAACACAAAGGACCCTGAATAGCCAAAGCAATATTTAAAAAGAAAAATAGAATGGGAGGAATCAAGCTTGCTGTCTTCAGTCTATACTTTGAAGCTACAGTTATAAACACAGCATGGTACTGTATGGTACTGGCACAAAACCAGACATATAGATCAATGAAACAGTATAGAAAGCCTGGAAAGAAAAACCAAGCACCTATGTTCAACTAATATATGACAGAGAAGGCAAGACCATACAGTTGAAGAAAGCGTCTTCATTAAGTGGTGCTGAGAAAACTTGGACAGCTACATGTAAAAGAATGAAATTAGAATGGTCTCTAATGCCATACACAAAAATAAACTCAAAATGGATTAAAGATCTAAATGTGAAGCCAGATACTTTAAAACTCCTAGAGGAAAAGAAAAGGCAGAACACTCTTTGACATAAATCTCAGCAACATCTTGTTTGATCCACCTCCTAGAATTATGATAATAAAAACGAAAATAAACTAGTGGGACCTAATTCAACTCAAATCTTTTGCACAGCAAAGAAAACCATTAAAAAATGAAAAGCCAACCCACAGAGTGGGAAAAAATATTTGCAAACGATGCAACAGACAAGGGCCTCATCTCTAAAATATATAAACAGCTTATGTAACTCAACAACAGAAACACAAACAACCCCATTGGAAACAAAGACCTAAACAGACATTTCTTCAAAGAAGACATGTGGTTGACCAGTAGGCACATTAAAAAATTCTTAACATGCAAATCAAAACTACAATGAAGTACCAACTTACACCAGTCAGAATGTCCGTAATTATCAAGTCAACAAATAACAAATGCTGGAGAGGGTGTGGAGAAAAGGGAAGCCTCCTGCACTGTTGGTGGGAATGTAAATTGGTGCAACCACTGTGGAAAATAGTATGGAGGTACCTCAGAAAACTAAACCTAGAATTACCATATGACCCAGCAATCCCACTCCTGGGCATATATCTGGAAAAAACTTTCCTTGAAAAAGAGACATGCACCCGTGTGTCCATTGCGGCACTGTTCACAATAGCCAAGACATGGAGACAACGTAAATGTCCATCGACAGACGAATGGATTAAGAAGGTGTGAAACAATACAGTGGAATACCACTAGGCCATAAAAAGAATAAAATAATGTTATTTGCAGCAACATCGATGGAACTAGAGATTCTCATGCTGAGTGAAAGACAAATACCATATGATACCACTTTTATGTGGAATCTAAAATATGGGACAGATGATTTCTCTACAGAACAGAAACAGATCATGGACAGGGAAAAAAGATTCATGGTTGCCAGCAGGGATGGAAGACAAAGTGGGCTGGATGGAGAGTTTGGGGTTGGTAGATGCAAACTATTACATTTAAGAATTGATAAGTAATGGTGTCCTACTGTACAGCACAGGGGACTATGTCCAGTCTCTTAGGGGAGAACATGGTGGAAGACGGTATGAGAAAAAGAATGCATGTATAAGTATGACCGAGTCACTCTGCTGTATAGCAAAATCTGACACAACACTTTAAACCAATTATTATTTTAAAAAAACTTTAAAATACCTATTGTATAGGTGATTAAAAGTCTTAGTGATTATTGTAAGCAGAGTTTCAATAATAAAAATGTGTGCCAAAATTTTTTTAAAAAAAGATCACATAAATTATAAGGCGGGACTCAAGTCTCTGATTAGTTCTTTTCATTCAGCCTGTGGTCTACAGCCAGCCCTTTCTTTTTAGTCTGATGCCCCTGCTTATGTGCTTGGACAGCTGTGGATGGCTACTTACATCTCTCATACCCAGTCATCTCCAGTTTATATGCACACTTACACAGCTAGACACACACAAACACACACGCACACACACACACACTCACACACACTCAGTCACATTAGCGCACGCATCTTCCCTCTCCACTTTATATTCATGAGTCAAAAATTTCTCCAGTTGAGAGAGACAGCCCTAGAAATCAGAATCTGCACCGACCGCCTTTCTGCAGCAGCCAAGATCTTGATGCCCTTCTAGGAACAGTGCAGGGAAACACTTTCCCCACTGGTCTCTAGACCATGCCAGGATTTGCATGCCTGCTCTTGAAGAGCTACTCTGTGTTTGCCTTCAGTAAAGTGTACTGGTTGCCAGGGGACCCACTTAGTAGAAACTCAAGGGCCATCACAAGAGATTTATGATGATGTGGACCATAGAATTTGAACTCTTTGCATTTTAGTATAAAGTATAAAGAACGTCCTCTGTGCCAAGATTATGTGTACAGATTACATACTCACAAATTGGATGCATTTTACGATGAAACACTATTTATGGCTTCACATAATTTCTTTGTCTCTGGGCCTCCATGCATATATGCTGCATTCAATGCAGGCAGTTCTAGTCCTACCAGAACTTGATTCAGATGCAAGACCCCATGTCTGATTTCCCAGGTAGTTCCCATGAGAGTACTTGAACTTATCACGCATGTGTCCTGACTTCTATTCTTAATCCTGTGGTCCCATTAGGGCTTATTCTGTTCTTAGGCAGGCTTCTTACCAGATGCAGACCTTCCCTGAGGCGTGATGTGGAGCCTGTACAGGAATACTTGGGGGGTGCACTTCTGCTTTGAAAGAAAGCAGAAATACAGAAGAGAGAGTTTAAGCGAGTTGTCAAATGTCACACAGCTGAGCAGTAAAACCACCCTTTGATGCTAAAAAGTCTGGTCTCAGAGGCAGTGCTCCCAGCTACTACTCTGTTACTGCCTCTCATAGCAGGTAGTCAACCAGCATTACTTCGTCTTTTTCTCCTTTTGTATAATAAATTCTATCTATGCTGGCATTAAGGTCTTAATTTGTGTTTGGAGTCATGAAATACCTAAGTCATACCACTCCTTAGAATCTCAAAAACCCTTACACAGAGAGTTTCATACTTGGCTTTCCATTGAAATCCCCTAGGGAGCTTCCAAAAGTAGTGCTATCTGGGTCTCATCCTACAGATATGGAGGGAACACGTCTTGGGTTTTGAGCTCAAGGGTTTGGAGAAGCCCCTTAGGTGATTCTAACATGCAGCACAGCCGAGAAGCCCTGCTCCAGAAGACCTGGGCCATTCACCTGGCCAGGACCATCTCCCTCCGTATAACCTGATTTTATTCCCAAGTGTTGGTGACACAAGCAGGTACACACTGACTGCATCAGTTTAGACACATAGCCAAAGGGAAGATCCAGGTCCATCACATTTCCATTATAACCCATTACGCACATGCCTGTAGCTGCTGCATCCCTGTTTCTGTGTGTCCTTCACCACCAGGCCCTTGAAGGGTATGTGCTGAGGTGTAATAGCATGGTGCTGTGTCTCAGACTATTTATACTAATCCCTACAGCTGGTGAAGCTGTCGCTTCATAAATGCCATTGTATTATGAAGGGCTCTTCTAAAAATAGAGTGTTTTTATCTTCCAAAGTCTGTGCTAACTTGAACCGTGGAACACACACAGCTCCGGTGCAACTACAGTAAAGATAAAAACCCACTTACTTATCTCTGTTTTACACCTGCCAGTGCTTCTGGGACGACCTCTCACCTCGTGGGGCCAGGGAAATACATAGCAATTTGAATTTTTATATTCCCAGGTAAAATAAGAGCAGAATAGCATGCACAAAGGCTTGTGAGATGACTTGGCCATTCCCAGGAAAGTTACCGGCTCCTCCCTCTGGAAAGCCAGTCTGTTTTCATCAAAGAATCAGAGATGCAGACTGGTTCCAGTGAGGTAAGTTTGATGGGCTTCTGTTGGAGGTAAGGTGGCTGTGGGAAGCCAGAGCTCAGGATTCACTCACCCATCCATCCACCAGCAAGTTCGTGCCATGAGCACCAGCCCCAGCCTCTGCCAGGCTCCTGGAACCAACAGTAAACAAGGCGCGCGTGGTTCCCGCCTTATGGAGGCTAATGAGGAGGATGAATGTGAAATGATTAAAGTCAAATACCTAGCAAATGAATTATGAAAGATGCTGGGAAAGAAAAAAAAAGTGAAAGAAAAGAGAGAAAATCTCCCTGAGATTGGATGGTGGGGGAGAGACAGGGCAACCAGCCAGGCCTAAGGGATGAGTCAGATGTGGCCGGGGGAGGGGAGGGGAGAGGAATACTTCAGAAAGAGGGCTTCATGGGGGAAGCTTCCATGTTCCTCAAAGAATGAGCGTGGCGGGAGGCTGTCAGCCAGGGCAGGAAGCATATTAGGAAGCGGGGAGAGGGAGCAAAGGGCAGATCACTCAAGAGGACCTTGGAGGTAAGGAGGGGAGTTTGGATTTTATCCTGAGCCCTGGGAAGCCTTGGGGGCAGTTTAAGTCGGGGGAGTAGGTGGAGAAATTGCGTGACCATTGTTTGCCTTCCAAGAGGAGAAAGGAATGAAGAAGCACTAATGGATGTCATGGAGCAGGAGGGAAGGCTATAGCTCGCAGCATCCTTGCCCTTCTGATCAACTTTATCTTTCTCTTTGCTACATTTTTGCGGTGAGGGAGCAAGAAGTATATTCACTGCATTTTCTGTACCTGGAAGGATCAGGTGGCCGGGATGGAGGTTGGTCACGCCACGGTGTCACTCACTCATCCACTCTGGCCTCTGGGACCAGCAGAGTTGCAGGTCTCTTTCCCAGGTGAGCAGGAGTGTTCCTATCCTTAGGAGGAGGCTGCATGTCTCTGCTCTCTGGTGGTGAACAAATACCTGGTTATTTGCACCCAGTACGCCTATCTCCTGCCTGTCTCCATTTTTCCAGCTACTCTACCTACATCTGAATTTGGGGCCTGACCTGCACAAGCCTGGCTTGCTGCGGTAAATCTCCTTTTTGAGGCCATACCTGTGACATATGAAAGTTCCCAGGCTAGGGGTCAAATCAGAGGTACAACTGCCGGCCTTCGCCACAGCCACATCAACATGGGATCCAAGCTTCATCTGTGACCTACACCATGGCTCATGGCAACCCTGGATCCCAGCCCACTGAGTGTGAAGCCAGGGATCATACCCATATCCTCATGGACACCAGACAGATTTGCTTCTGCTGAGCCAAGATGGGAACTCCCCCAACTGATTACAGAACCTCCAGTGTCTTCTGCTAATCTGGCATACCTTGAAATCGGACTCATCTTCCAAACCACAGTTTTCAGAACACTTGATTTTGTCTTGGCTCGTCAGTGCAGATGAGTTAAACTGAAGGCCTTTCAATTGCATTCAAGTCTCCTGTTCCTTGGATTATGGACCAAACAGGACCGTTCTTTATTCTGGGACTTGGCCTTTGGTCTCCTGTCTTCTGTCTTTGGCACCTGCTTTGCCTGTCACCTAGCGATCCCACCTGTGACGGACAAGAGCGTACCTGGTGCCATTCACCCCCCAGCCTCCATCCTCCCCTCTGCCATCACCCTGCCCTGCATGTCCTGTGAGATACCGCAGCTCCTTCCTCACTGATGCTGCCTGCCTCAGTAGTGGGGTCTGTTACATGGAGCATACCTGGGCACATGCACCTGGAATCTCCTTCCCTGTTCACCCCATCCTCAGGGAACACTCTCAGTTTAGCACGGAATCAAAGCTAAGAAACCTCTCTGTTCTTTACTAGATGCTCGCGTGCTTTCTCATCCTGCTTTGTCTCTTTCAGCACCAATCATGCAAGCCAGTGTTTTCTTTTCAGGGAATAGAGGGCTCCAGAGACTTCTCTCACAGCCAGTACAACAGTCTTTGCAATATCCCCTCCACAGTCAGCTCCTTAGTTCCAGAAGTCCCTGCCTCGGTGAAGGGAAGGCTGAGGAGGACCAGTTCCATTTTCACCTGCTCTGCCTGCAAATGGCCACTGATTGCTAGTGCGACCCTGCTATTGGTTGACTTAGCCCACTGAAGGGAGTCAAAGCCGTGTGTGTGTACCTTCTCTAGGTCCTTGGAGGGTTTGTAGGCTCCCACATCTGCATCCCTATGTTAAGTGGCCCTGTCACAAGACATCAACAGATTGTTAGCTGATGCAGAAAGCACCTTTAATAAAGTGTCAGAAAGCGCAACTGTGGCCCCTGAATGGCAGGGCTCGCAACACTGCAGCTTTTTACTGATGATTTCTCAAGGATCTTACCAGCTTTCAGGGACATGACAGCTCTTAAATGTCAAAGAAAATAGGGACTTGATTAGGAAAATGTCAGACAACAACTTGACAGGTGTGGAGCAGTATTCTGCAAAAATTGTGTACCATCCCCAGTGTCCTGCCTTCCTCTGCGCACACCTTGTAACTTTTCAAACTCAATTCAACAACAATGGAAAGACTGGCAGAACCAAACGCTGGTGAGACTTTGGAGCAATAGGAATTTTCATCCATTGTTGGTAGGGGTATAAAATTATATAACCACCACTTTGAAAAAAGGCTTTCAGTTTCTTTTCTTTTTTTTTTTGTTCTGCAGAAACTTTATTTCAATGACATATACTACCCAAATTAAAAAGAATCATAGCTGTGTCATCAGTTTTTTTCACTAAAAAAATAATAGCAGTTAAGCTTACATGCAAGTGTTCTCCTATTCAATAGTTAATTATACAAATTCAGAGACAATAATTGCTATCGATGCTCTTTTTTATGTTTAAGGATACATTTTTGGAATATATTATCTCATTGTGAAACAAGCACTCAGTTGCTTTATGTGTCAGAAAGACATAAAAACAAACTCATAATACCATGCCATTAACAAATTCCCTTTGCAGACTCTTTGAGTAAGTGAATCTCATTGAGTCTAAATTGTCTCATTAGACATATATATAATTATGTCCACCTTCTAGGTCACTTCTAGTAATGAAATCACTGTTTTAAAGGGTCTGGTATGTTCTGGTCACAGAGCACATCACATGCTAAATAATGATAGCCTCTCCTTCACTCATTTCTCTCTGTAAGCAAATAAACAGATCAGACTATACCTTATACATTTTTATTACTCAATAATTTTATTACATTTATAGGTGTACAAAAATCATCACAACTAAATTTTATTGCATTTCCATCCCAAACCCTCAGGATATCTCCCCACACCCCAACCTGTCTCATTTGGAAACCGTAAGTTTTCCAAAGTCTGTGAGTCAGCGTCTGTTCTGCGAAGAAGTTCATCATGTCCTCTTTTTAGATTCCACATGTAAGTTGTAGCATTTGATGTTGGAGTCTCGTCTGACTGACTTCACTTCACGTGATAATTTCTAGGTCCATCCATGTTGCTATAAATGCTGTTATTTTAATCCTTTTAATGGCTGAGTAATATTCCATTGTGTATATGTACCACATGTTCCCTATCCACTCCTCTGTCGATGGACATTTAGGTTGTTTCCATGACTTGGCTATTGTATAGAGTGCTGCAATGAACACTGGAGTTCATGTGTCCTTTTGAGTCATGATTTTCTCTGGATAGATGCCCAGGAGTGGGATTGCTGGGTCAAATGGTAATTCTGTTTTTAGTTTTCTAAGGACTCACCATACTGTTTTCCACAGTGGTTGCACCAATTTGTATTCCCACCAACAGTGTAATAGGGATCCTTTTTTTCGACACCCTCTCCAGCACTTATTGTTTGTAGACTTTTTGATAATGACCGTTCTGGCTGGGGTAATAGTGATGTCAAACATCTTTTCGTGTGTTTTTTGGCCATCTGTATGTATTCTTTGGAGAATTGTCTGTTTAGATCTTCTGCCCATTTTTTTTGATGGGGTTGTTTGTGTTTTTGGTATTGAGCTGCAGAAGGTGTTTGTAAATTTTGGAAATTAATCCCTTGTCAGTCGATTCATTTGCAAATATTTTCTCCCATTCTGTAGGCTGTCTTTTCATTTTGTTTAGAGTTTCCTTTGATGTGCAGAAACTTTTAAGTTTAATTAAGTACCATTTGTTTATTTTTCTTTTTATTGTCGTTACTCGAACAGGTGGATCTGAGAAGATGTTGCTGTCAGTTTCTTATGAGGCTAAATATATGTCTATTCTATGATCCACTCTCAGGTGTTTCCCCAAGAGAAATGAAAACATGTTCGTAGAAAGATGATTTTTTTTTCTTCTGCATGGCCACAGCCACAGCATATGAAAGTTCCTGGGCCAGGGGTTGAATCCAAGCCACAACTGCAGCAACCCTGGGTGCTGCAACCCACTGCACCGGGCCAGGGATCAAGCCCACTCCTTTGCAATGACCCAAGCCACTGCGGTTGGATTCTTAACCCACTATGCCACAGTGAGAACTCCTATAGAAATAATCCTATTCAGATGTACATAGCAGCCTAAGAGTTCACCAATAGAAGAGTGTGTAAACAAATTATACAGTGAAATTCTACACAGCAGTAACAGGGAACACACGACTGATACATACCACAGCATAGATGAACTGGGAAAACATTATTCCGAGTGAAAGGAACCATACACATATTGTATGACTCCATTTACATGAAATTCTAGAACAGGCAAAACCTGCTTATAGTGGACGAATCAGAACAATTGTTGCTTCTGAGTGAGCTGAGGACAGGGATCAGACTGGGCGGGGCCACGACAGAATATGTAGACTGATAGTAATGTCCTGTGTCTATGTTTGTCAAAACTCAGACTATATACTTAAAACCTGTGCATTTCATTGTATGTAGATTTTTATCCAAAGAGAAAGCTGTTCACGAATATTAAGCCTAGTGGTTTTCATGCTGAGGTGTTTAGGAGGAAGTATGCTACTGGAATTGACTTTGAAACAAGAAATTTAAGATGGATCAGTGGCTGGATAGAGGAACAAATAGATGAATGGATATGTTATCCAGCAAGTAGGGTGTCAGTGCTAGAATTTAAATAGTGGATGTAGAGGTATTTGTAAAATTCTTTCATCAACTTTGCTGGGTGGTGAAAGGCCTGAAAGGTAGGTTCACGTTTGTTTGTTTGTTTGTTTGTTTGTTTTGCTTTTCAGGACCACACCTGCAGCATATGAAAGTTCCCAGGCAAGGGGTTCAGTCAGAGCTGCAACTGCTGGCCTTCACCACAGCCACAGCAATTCGGAATCCAAGCCACATCTGCCACCTACACCATAGCTACAAAAATGCTGGATCCCCAACCGACTGACTGAGGACAGGGATCGAACCCACGTCCTCGTGGATATTAGATTCATTTCCGCTGCACCACAGTGGGAGCTCCCAAGGTTCACTCTTATGTGCTGCCTTGACATCTGCCAAAATCAGGAGGCCTCGAACGGCCTTATGTTGAGTTCCTTCCCTTCTCTGCTTGCATGGTAGGTCCCTAGCCAGATAGCCCTCCTTGTGCAGAGGACCAGACCCACCTCCTACTTATCCCTGATTAAGTCCCAGGAATTATTCAAGCAGGTCAGTCCATCCTCCTGGGCAGGGGAGTGGGGGGAAACCCCATCTTCTTGATATTACGCAGCCTGCTCAGAGCCCCGGTTGTTCACTCTGTTCCCAAATGCCACCACTGTGGGCCCTGCCTGATGCGCTGTGTCCTCCTCCCCAGGTGGTGAGGATATTGGACTCATTAATCTCCCCTGTCCAGTGTCAGGTGTCATGTGTCCTGCCATCCCTGCTACCCCAGGGTGGGATCCCTCCATGGCAGGTGGAGGGAATAGGAGACAATTAAAATAGTGTGTCTGAAATTTCCCTCATAAAATGTTGGGGGGAAAAAACACATGTGCCCAGAAGTCAATGATGTTACAAAGGAGAAAGCATTGCTTCTAACTTTACTGAGCTTATAGTTCCCTTAGGGAAATTCTACCTAGTCTTAGACCACACACTGGGCACTTAAATGTGGCACGTGTTGTACTGCTCTTTGTTCTCTGTCATTTAGTCCTGACGTGCCCAGGCTCTCACAGTGAGTGGACCATATGAGAACCCACGCATGAGAAGGCAGTAGCCTGGTGCTCCCGAGGGGAGAAAGTCCCCCCCCACATACTGACTTTCTGACTTTTAGGCAAATGACTTCCCTCTCTGGGCTGCTGTGCTTTGTCTATAAAAGAGAGGTTGCCACGACTCACTGTTCCAGCTCTAATAGTCTAAAAGATACGTAATTTTTTTTTCTTATGGCCGCATCCATAGCATATGGAGGTTCCCAGAACAGGGACCAATCAGAGCTGCAGGTGCAACCTTTGCTGCAGCTGCAGCAGTGCCAGATCTTTAACCTGCTGGCGCATGGCTAGGGATCTAACCTCTCAGCAACCCAAGCCCCTGCAGAGACATGTTAATCCTTAACGTGCTGTGCCACAGCAGGAACTCCAAAAGATCTGTAGTTTTTAAATCAGCATAAGTCTCTACACTTATAATTACCTTATGGCAGGAAAAAGGAAACAGACATCTTATTTCTGGGTCCCTGGTGTCTGCGTTATCACTCAGTTGGGAAATAGTTTATTCCAGTGCAAACATACCCCCTAGTTTCCACCTAAACATAAGCCCTCAATGAGCAGAAATTCAACTGCCTGACTAATTTAATTGCCTGCTTTTGAGAATTTGCACATCAGCCAGGGGAAACAGCTTTTTGTTGTTGTGATGGTTACACTAATACTTCCCATTGTGAATCAGATAGTCAAATATTTCACCTCAGCTTCCTTCTGAACAATCATTTAGAGGCAAGCTCTGGTTTTCTGTAACTCGCAGAAAGGTTAGTGTGAGGAATTCATGCAGGGACAGGCCACATCCATGCAGTGAAGCTGAGTGTGTGACTGACCACTCTGTACGTGAGGATAAAATTGTCACACGCGGCCAGAACAGATTCACTGCATGTCTGCCCAGATAGCAGTTTTTTCTTCTTATTCTTTTCAGACTTCAGCTCTCTGAAGACTGGTGCAAGGTGATGGCTGATCTGGGGCATATTCACCGAAGACAAAAGGAGACAGGTGATGCTTTGGACTCATCTTTCTGGGGTACGTTAAATCCTGGGTGCAAGCTTGTGGGAGAAAGGATGGATAGTCCCGATTATCTGCAGATACCTACCCACCTCCGGGTTGAAAGTGCAGTCACTTACCCGTCACCAGTGCGAACGTTTCCCCTTAGGAGGAAGAGCTCACTCTAAACCGAGTTTCTCAGCTTCGAGGTTTTGGAGATCAATTTTCATTCTAGAAGACTTCCTGTGCATTGTAGGATGTTTAGCGATGTGCCTGGCCTCTTACCAGTAGATGACGGTAGGATCTTCCCGGTTGTCTCCAGACACTGTCAGTTTCCCCAGGCTGAGAAGCTCTGCTGTAAACCATCCGTCCTTCCTGAACTTGACCTTTGGAGACCGAGCTAGGCATTTATGAAGAGGCTGGGTGGTGAGGGAAGGAGGAGATCCCGTACCACCCTGACCTCAGAGGGCTGCGAAGAACGCTCCGTTTCTAAAGAACGCCCTCAGCTTGGCACACATTTTTTTTTTTCCAGTTGTGGTAAAGTACACATGACCTCTGATTTGCCATCCTAACCATTTGTAAGTATATAGTTCTATATTGTTAATTTTGTTCAAACTCTTGTGCAGTGAATCTCCAGAACTTTTTCCTAAACTGAAACTCTGTGCCTGTTGGACAACTTCCCATTTCTGTCTCCTCCCAGCCCCTGGAAATTACCGTTATACTTTCTTTCTCTTTGAATTTGACCTCTCTCTCTCTCTCTCTCTCTCTCTCTCTATATATATATATATATATATATCTGTACTTGGAATCATACAGTATTTGTCTTTTTGTGACTGGTTGTTGCTCATTATCATCTCCAAGCTTCATCCATGTTGTAGCTTGAGTCATAATTTTCCTTCATTTTAAGATGGATCATGTGTATTTATTCATCCATTGACAGAACCGCTTGGCTTCAGTTCTTTGGGGTATGTACCCAGAAGTGGAATTGCTAGATGAGATGGTAATTCTATTTTTAATTTTCTGAGGAACTGCCATCCTATTTTTCATAGTAACCACATTATTTTACTGTTACAGCAACAGTGCACAAGAATTCCAATTTCTCCGCATCTTAGCCAACACCTTTTATTTCTGTTTTGTGGTATTTGCTAGTAGCCATCCTAATGGGTGTGAGGTGATATCACCTTTGGTTTTGATTTGCGTTTCCTTAATGATTAGTGACACTGAGTATCTTTGCATAGGCTGATTGGCCTATATATTTTTAGAAAAATGTCAGTGCACACCCTTTATGCATTTTTTGAGTTATTTGGTCTTTCTGTTGTTGTTGAGTTGTGTAAGTTCTTGTATGTTCTAGATATTAACCCTTTGTTACATGATTTTCAAATATTTTCTCCCATTTCCAGTTTGCTTTTTCATTCTGTTAATTGTATTCTTTGATGCACAGAAGTTTTTAATTTTGATATAGTCCAATTTATTTTTCTTGCTCATGCCTTTAGTATCATATCTAAGAAATCCTTGCCTGATACCATGTTGTAAAGCCTTTTCCCTATATTTTCTTGTAAAAGTTTTGTAGTTTCAGGTCTTAGATTTAGGTCCTTGATCCATTTTTTGGTGTAACACACACTTTTATAGTTAATGCTGTCACTTGACTCAGTTCCGTGAGGCAGCCAGGCCTCACGCAGTCACTTAGGCATGGAGTCATGCTTACAGTAAAAGGTTGTATTTCCCAGGCTCTTCTTCCTTAGCTCCAACCTCCTGTAAAGCCCATGACGTCATTCTTGGGAGCACGAGCAGGGTGCACACCTGTGCCCACAGGCAGTCTCAGTCACCGCTGTCCTTAAGCGCCCTTTCAACTCGGTACCGTCAAGTTCAGTAAATAGCACTGCCTTGTCCAGACCTAAAGCATCTCTAAACCATTGACACTCCTGCCAGGTATGCTTCTCCTTTTCATTCAACACTGCCATTCCCCGTAGTCCACTACTGCCACTTGCACCAACTCACATGGGAATTGCCAGCATCATCCTGGAGCTGGGTGCTGGGGCTGAGTGCCAGAGCTGTTTGATGGACTGGATTTATACGGTGGAGCACGTCTCTGGTGGTACATTGTCCTAAAAGGGAAATGCTCTTTGCTTTTCTTTAGCAATATAGGACTTTCAGTATTTGCTGAGAGTGTCCTCTCTCCCTAAAACCTAGACATACATGCATGAGGTGAGGCTAAGCTTGTGGCAGCCACCATGCCGTGCCCACACCCAGCTCTAAGAACAAAGCTTTGTAATAAGGTGAAGCTGGTAGAACTTGGCTCCTCTTTCCCTTGGGATGAGTACTTTCCTATGAGGGTCCCCAGTCCTTCAGGCAAATGGACTTTTGTCTGCCTGCCTTTCAGTACTCCAGCCTAGACCCCCACTTGAATTATATTAGAACAATCGTGAGCCTCACTGCTGTGCTGAGGCTTTGCTATGAGTTAGTCATGACACTGAATAAAGCCCAGTGTAGGATGTTCCCAAGCAGGTACATCAGTCTCACCTATGAGGAATCTCTGTGCTTTGTTTAGAACGGATATTTATCATATACCATCCAATATTTGTGAGTTAATTTGAATCCCACCGAGGAGCAAAATACAGTATCCAACCAGGAAACACCAGTAGTCCTTCCATTATGCGTCACTTGACACGCTGTTAATTTCATTCTAACTGCAAAAACCTTACCGCTGAAACATTGGCATCTCTGTGGCAATAATTTAAAGTGCTCCAACTTGAGGCTGCTGGGCAAACAATTCAAAATAAGCTAGCAGTGAAGCTGTGAAAAAAAATGGAATTAGGAATTGCATCGTCTGGTTGCCAGCACCTATTAGGTATGCAGAAGGTCCGGTGGCACCAAAAGTCATAGAACTTTACCCTGGTTGAAGAGAAAAGTGATTTTCCTTTGTGCGTAAACCTCTCGTTAGAATCATGAATGGTGTCTCCAGAGTTCTCTGTATGTTATCAATAGTGTCAATACAGAGGTGTTCGGTGACGCTTTAATGAGATGATGCAAGGAAAGCAGGCAGCACAGCCTGATATTTAGTTCAGTAAAGACTGATTTTAAAAACTTTTTAGTCCTTTTTCTGTGTACACTGGACGCACAGTGTGGTGTGGAAAAAGGGAAGCGCATTTTGGAGTTCTGCAGCTGTGATCCGTGACACTTCTTAACAAGTAACCGGTCTTCATTTACTCTGGTAACCTCATCTTCTTATCTGTGAAATGGATATGCCATCACTTTCAAAGACTTGCCTTGGAGATTAAAAGATACAGTACAGTGCCTAGCAGAGCTGCTTAGTTCATCATCATCACCATGTAGCAGGAATAACATTTAATTCTTGTTGATCTCCACCTGTATGCCCAACACCTAGCTTAACATTCTAAGTAGGTATTTTCATTATGTTTATTTGATAGAGGAGGAGCCTGAAATTCTGACAGTTTGACCTGCCCAAGTTTGCATAACTAATAAACACTCACTTTTTAAATTGAAGACATGTCAATTTGATGCTCGAGCTCATGAACTTAAATCAGTCTGCTGAGTTTACTTGTCCCTTTGTCGTGGGACCTTCCCCAGTGATGCTCAGTGGCTTGAGATCTGAGAATCTGGACAGGATGGCTGGCGGAGGGTAGGGATGGATGAGGCAGGCAGATGGGAGAGGAGAAAGTTAATGGTCCCAGGGAGCGCCCTGTCTATGAAATGACTCAGACAAGAGGATGTGAGCAAGCGTGTGGGTGGGGAGAGGGCAACATAGAAACAGGCGTTAGGGAACTGACATAAAGCCAAGAGTCATGAACTGAGGAAACTAAGCAAGTCCAGTGATTAGAAGGCAAGATAAAGACCCCAACTATCCACCCAAGAGGTCTCCTACTATCAGCTGTGGATCTGATGGCTTCTAAAGACTCATTAGTGAGAAGTGGAAACACACCCTGTGTTATGCTGACTGGATTCTAGCAGTAGAAGACTTGTGGAAATGAAACCACATCAAGAGGAGAAAGTCATGGTAGTCCCATCATCACTCACAATATAGACACCTTTCTCTAAAAACATCAGTGAAGAAAATACATGATTGAGAATCTTAACACCATAGGAAAGACAGAGTCGAGAGGGCCACTGCCACAGGAACCTTATGAACAACCTTGTAAGACTTTCGTCAATGCAAAATAAGTCTAACTCAATCCAATTAAAGGAATATCAACTGTGTTTAATACATTTTAAATTAACAGCAATTGATGCTATACAATTAATTAATGTGTCATGGAAAAATTTAATATTACCCTTCCTCGAGGCTTCAGAAGACTGCCCGGGAATTCATTTCACTTTGTCATAGACGTATCGTTTTTTCCTATTTGATTTTCTTTCTAAATGTTTAAGTCCTTTTTGATGAGGTGACTCAGCTTTCTTGACTCCCATCTCCCTGGTCTTGTGGTCCCAGGGACAGAGATTTGTATAACTCAGCGCTGTCTTCCACACACACGTCAGAGCGTAGCTCTGAGCCCTGGTTGACCTCCTTTAGCTTTTTTTTACTCTCTCCAAAGTTTTCACCACAAAACCTTCCATTCTACTTCGTTCTTTTCTATTCTCAAGCCCTGATTTCTTCTTTTTATGATAACAGCTAATAGAAGTGACTCATATGCTGTAACTGAAGTTCTTATGGATGTATAAAAGCTGACATAAGGGAAGCTCTGTACTCTAGTATTTTCAGCATAGGATATGCATGTGGTATGGGAAAGATTACGGCCTAGGGCTTCAGGATCAGTATCAAAAAAACTTTCATTTTGTTCCCTGGCAAAAAAAAAAAAAAAACTTTCCTTTCCAAATTCAGCTTTAGGGATATGCAATGAAGCTCCCCTCAGATAAAACCCTGAAGGTCATTTCTATCCAGTTTATTACTGTGGAGCCCCACAAAGGCTAAAAACAACCTCTTCATTGGAACTGTATAGGACATTGATTGATTGACATAGTGCTGTGAATACACCCAGAAAACGGAAAGAGATTTCAAAATGTCGCTTAGGGTCAACTGAAACAAGAATGGATGCTATAGCCTGCAAATTAACTGAAATTGTTTGTGATGATGTTGTTGGCAAGGCTGTATTAAAATAAAATAGGCACTGATAACACAACCAGGGAGATCATAAGTTGGTATGTACCACCCTCCTCGAAAGAGACTTGGCAATATATTCTAAGAGCTTTCATCTTAATTTGATACCCACAAGCAGCTTCTATCTTAAATTTTGATTCTTATATTTACCTCTTTTGAGGAGAGACAGCACTGAGAACTGCACAGCACAGGGAGAGTGATGTTGTTCACCATAAAACTGACCTTAGGAGTCTACTTTTGGCTCCAAGAGCTGAAATGATGTCTGTTTTGAGAGGCAGCTCTCCTTTGGAGAGTTCAGAAAGATCAGGGACCTGAACCTGTGAGACTGAAGGCCAGCCCGTCGACGGTGGTTAATTGGACGGACTGGAAGTCCTCTGGAGAGGCCTCTTGACAGTGATGGAGCTGACAGTCCTTTGCAACACCGTGGCCAACTAGTTCCTGGTCATGCAAAATGCAGCAGAGCACATCAATAAAATTTGCTCCGAGAAGAAACTAAGAGGATGATGTACTTCATTGTTGGGAAGGGAAGAAATGGTCCAAGAGAGCAAAAGAGAAGCATGAGCAAAAGTGGAAGGCACCAGTAGACATCATGTGCATGTCAGCGTCATTGGTGGTTTTGAGCTGTGGATGGGTAACTCGGTACAGGTGACAACCGAAGTGACTCGAGTCCTACGGCAATCAAACTGTTGGAACAAAGGTGATTTTAGAACAAATTGTGAAGGGTTTTAGAATGATTTCTTGTCCATTACTGAGGTCAGGGTTGGATGGGACAAAAGTCAACAGTAGATATTCCTGCAAAAGGAAGAAACTTCATGGAGCCAAGAGGTAATCTCTTGACTGTCAGGGGTATAACCCTAAAATTGGTTGCTACTGACACAAGGATTTCTATCACTGGCAATTTTCAAGGAGGAGATTGGTACACTGCCTGCCTTTCCTGTCTAGTTTACCCAGACAGGGGCCTGGATTTTGTAGTCTCTGAGGAATCTGAACCGAGTCTTAAAGGTTTAGCTCTGCCCACAGGGGAAACAGCTTGCTTTCCTGCCTCTTTCTTGTCACCTCCGTGGCCACTGTAGTCTTCAGCTCCCTATTTCTGTCCCACACTATCTGGGAGCACAAAAACTTTGCAGAATTTGCCTATTTGCATTTTACACAAACAAGTTAAGGGAAAGTGATCATTAGATTCACAGTGAATTTCTTAAATCTCTCATGACATGATCTTACAGCTGGTTTATTTACAGGAAAAATGACGAAGCCTGCTTTCTCCAGATTAAGTTAAAAATAGAGATAGCACTTTTTTTTCAGAAAGAAAATATTTTTTTTATTTCAGTAAATAGTAAAGTGTGTAGTAGTTTGATTTACTAATAAAAATATCAGTTGGTGTATTATTCAGTCTAAAAAGCTGGTGTCTGAAATAAACGCTAAATGCTACACTAGGCATTATCAGGATTTGAGAAATGCATATGCTTTCAAACTACAAGTTATAAACCAATCTTATCATCATAAATGTTATAGTAATAAATTAATCTAGCTAAACCTATTGAGTGAACATTGTAAAATTCCTAAATGGTGTATAGTTTGAAGAAAAAAAGCTGACGAGAACCTTGATAAGTTGAATTTAAGCCAAATACTTTATCAGTTAAGCTGATTCGAAATACAGGAAATGTTGACTCCAGCTAGCTTTAAAAATAAGAAAAATGTTGATCTCGCATAATAGATCAAGACGAAAGTCAGGCTTTGGGGCTGGTGGAGCTGGGGGTTCAACCATATCATGGTGGAAGCAGTGGGTTTTTCATCTTCCTGGACAGCCATACACAGCCTCAACTTCATTCTAAGGCCCCAGAATTTTTTTTTTTTAACTTTTCAACTTGTTTTCTTATTTGTAATACTACAGTTGTAATACCCTCTGCATTTTCTTATTCCTGTAGGTCTTTCTGCTTTGAGGGGAACTCCAGAATTCCAGCCCTTTGACCTCACAGGTCCAGATTGCAGCTCCCACAGAAGCTAAGTCAACCCGATCCTTGCTATGCTCAGTTTCTGACTCTTGACCTGTGGTGGTGAAGCTTTGGTTGTTTTGACCTTCAAGCAAGGAGTAGAACAGACTTTCAGCCTCTCAATCAGGTATTTCTCTTCGGGGTTAAAGATAGGCTTTTGTATTATCATGGTTCCTCAGAGAAATAGAACCAATAGGGTATATACACACAATATACATGGAGGGAGAGGGATTAATTTTTATGAATTCTCTTATGCAGTTATGGAGGCTGGTGGGTATAAAATCTATAGGGTAGGATGGCAGGCTGAAGACTCGGAGTAGCTGATATTGGAGCCTGGAGTCTCAAGTTAGTCTAGAGGTAGAATTCTCTCTTCCTCAGGGGACCTCCACCTTTTCTTTCTTTCAACTCTAATTGTTTCAGATGCACCCACATTATCTTAGATAAGCTGCTTTACTCAAAGTCTGCTCGTCTCAATATTGATGTCATCTAAAAATACCTTCACAGGAGTTCAGTTTGTGGCTCAGTAGTAATGACCCCGACTAGTGGCTATGAGTATGCAGGTTCTATTCCTGGTCCCACTCACTGGGTTGGGGATCTGGCGTTAATGTGAGCCATGGTGTAGGTCGTAGATGCTTCTCTGATCACAAGTTGCCATGGCTGTGGTGTAGGCTAGTAGCTGAAGCTTCAATTCAACCGCTAGCTTGGGAACTTCCATGCGCCACAAGTACAGCCCTAAAAAAAGACAAAAAACAAAAATCAAAAAAGCAAACCAAATAAAAAAGCCCCCCAAACCTTCACAGCAACATGTAGATTAATGTTTGATCAATGTCGAGGTATCATGGCCTAGGAAAGCTGACACAAACAATTAACCATCACAGCTCCAGATGCTGAAAAGTGGTCCAGCCTGGGCAAGGTGTTCTTGGGGGCCAGGCACATACAGAGGTAGAGTTGAGAGCCCACACACCCTACCAGAAGCATCAGGATCACAGCTGGGTATAGCGAGCAAAGCCCAAAGAGGACAGCACTCCATGCCGCCAGCTGCTCTGTCTTCTTTTTCCTGTGACACCATGAGGAACACACTGAGCCTTGAAAGGAGCCCGTGCAAGTGAGGGTCCCTGATGCCGAGATTTCATTAAATTCACAGTAAGTGTATCTCTGCATATGACTAAGAGACAATTTTTTTTTTAATTTTTCCATTATAGCTGGTTTACAGTTTTCTATCAATTTTCCAACTGTACAGCGTGGTGACCCAGTTACACATACATATATAGTTTTGTCAGAAGTGATTAGACATAGTTCCTGGTGCTATACAGCAGGATCTCCTTGCTTTTCCATCCCAAAGGCAATAGTCTGCAACTATTAACCCCAGTCTCCCATACCATCCCACTCCCTCCCCCACCCTCTTGGCCACCACAGGTCTGTTCTTCAGTCTGTGATTTTCTTTTCTGTAGAAAGGTTCATTTGTGCAGTATATTAGAATTATTTTTTTAATTCCCAAACCAAATCACTACTCAATAGCAAAGATGGAATGAGTTAACGATTGTAACATTTACTATTTTTTGCTGTTGTTGAATTTCTTTTATTTGTTGAAATTTCTTTTTAATTCAATGAATTTTATTATATTTATAGTTGTACAGTCATCATCACAAACCCCCAGCCCATCTCTCCCCTCCAGTCTGTCTCCTTTGGTAATCATAAGTTTTTCAGCGTCTGCGAGTCTGTTTCTGTTCTGCAGATAAGTTCATTGTATCCTTTTTTTTTTTTTGACTCCACATTTAAGTGATAGTCTATGATGTTTGTGTATCAGTGTCTAACTTCATTTAGCATGGTAATTTCTAGGTCCATCCATGTTGCTGTAAATGCCATTATTTCATTTTCTTTATTGTTGAGTGATATTCCATTGTATATATGTACCACATCTTTATCCACTCCTCAAGTGTTGCACTTTTAGGTGGCTTTCATGTCTTGGCTATTGTGTATACTGCTGCAGTGAACATTGGGGTACATGCATCTTTTAGAGTCATGGATTTTTTTTGGATGTATGCCCAAGGGTGTATTTCTGTATGATAAACTAATTCTATTTTTAGTTTTTTGAGGAAGCTCCGTACTGGTTTCCATAGTGGAAACACCAATTTACATTCCTGCCAACAGTGTAAGGGGGTTCCCTTTTCTCCACACCTTCTCCCGCATTTATTGTTTGTAGACTTTTTGATGATGGCCATTCTGGCTGGTATAAGGTGGTGCCTCATTGTAGTTTTGATTTGCATTTCTCTAATAATGATGTCGAACATCTCTTTATGTGGTTTTTTATTTTATTTTATTTTATTTGGCCATCAATATGTCTTCTTTAGAAAATTGTCTGTTTAGATCTTCTGCCCATTTTTTGTTGGGGTTGTTTGGATATTTTGATATTGAGCTGTAGGAGATGTTTATATATTTTGGAGATTAATCCCTGTCATTTGCTTCATTTGCACATATTTTTTTACCATTCTGTGGTTTCTCTTTTCATTTTGTTTAGGATTTCCTTTGCTGTGAAGAAACTTTTAAGTTTAATTAGGCCCCGTTTATTTATTTTTGTTTTAATTGCCATCACTCCAGGAGGTGATTCTGAGAAGATATTGCTGAAGTTTATGTTGGAGAGTGTTAATCCTATGTTTTCTTCTAAGAGTTTTATAGTATCTGGTCTTATATTTAGGTCTTTAATCCATTTTGAGTTTGTTTTTGTGTATGGTGTCAGAGAGTATTCTAATTTCATTCTTTTACATCTGGCTGTCCAGTTTTCCCAGCATCACTTATTGAAGGGACTGTCTTTTCTCCATTGTATATTCTTTCCTCCTTTGTCATAGATCAGTTGACTATCGGTGCGTGGGTTTAATTCTGGGCTTTCTATCCTTTTCCACTGATCTATATTTCTGTTTTTGTGTCAGTACCGTGGTGTTTTGATGACTGTAGCTTTGCAGTATAGCCTCAGGCCAAGGAACCTGATTCCTCCAGCTCTATTTTTCTTTCTCGGGATTGCTTTGGCTATTCTGGATCTTTTTTATTTACAAACAAACTTTGCAATATTTTGTTTGAGTTCTGTGAAAAATGCCATTGGTAATTTGATTGGGGTTGCACTGAATTTGTAGAGTACCTTGGGCTTTATAGCCATTTTGACAATAATGATTCTTCCAATGCAAGAGCATGGTGTATCTTTTCAGCTGTTTGTGTCAACTTTGATTTTTTTCATCAGCGTCTTATAGTTTTCAGAGTACTATTCTTTTCTCTTTAGGTGAGTTTTTTTCCTGGTTTTTATTTTATTTTATTTTATTTTCTGATGGGTTGGTAAATGGGATTGTTTCCCTAAATTCTCTTGCTGATATTTCTTTGTTAATATATAGAAATTCAGTTGATTTCTGTGTATTAATTTTATATCCTGAAATTTTACTGAATTCATTGATGAGCTCTTAACAGTTTCTGATTACATCTTCAGGATTTTCTAGGTCTGGTTTCATGTCATCTGCCAACAGTGATAGTTTTACTTCTTCCTTTCCAATATGGATTCCTTTCATTTCTTTTTCTTCTCTGATTTCCATTACTTCAACTTCCAAAACTATGTTGAGTAGAAGTGGTGAGAGTGGACATCGTCTTGTTCCTGACCTTAGGCAAGAATTCTTTCAGCGTTTCACCATTGAGAATGATGTTATCTGTGGATTTGTCATATATGGCCTTTATTATATTGAGGTAGGTTCCCTCTGTGCCCACCTCCTTGAGGGTTTTTATCAGAAATGTGTGTTGGATTTTGTCAAAAGCTTTTTCTGTATCTATTGAGAGGATCATACGGTTTTTATTCTTCAGTTTGTTAATGCGATGTATCACACTGTTTGATTTGTAGGTATAGAAAAGTCCTTGCAACCCTGGGATAAATCCCTCTTGATCATGGTGTGCAATCATTTTAATGTATTGGTGGATTCAGTTTGCTAGTATTTTGTTGAGGATTTTTGCATCTATGGTCATCAGTGATACTGGCCTGTAAATTTCTTTTTTTGTGGTATTTTTGTCTGGCTTGGTGTTAGGGTGCTGGTGGCCTCATAGAATGAGTTTGGGAGTGTTCCTTACTCTGCAATTTTTTGGTGTAGTTTCTGAAACATAGGTGTTAACCCTTCCCTAAATATTTGATAGAATTTGCCTGTGAAGCCATCTGATCTTGGACTTTTGTTTGCTGGAAAATTTTAAATCACAGTTTCAGTTTCAGTAATTGTGATTTGTCTGTTCATCTTTTCTATTTCTTCTTAGTTTAGTTTTGGAAGACTGTACTTTTCTAAGAATGTGTCCATTTATTCTAGGTTATACATTTTATTGGCATATAGTTCTTTGTAGTAGTCTCTTATGATCTTTTGTATTTCTCTTATGTTTATTGTAACTTCTCCTTTTTCATTTCTAATTTTATTGATTTGAGCCCTCTCTTTTTTTCTTGATGAGTTGCTAAGGGTTTATCAATTTTGTTCATCTTTTCAGAGAACCATCTGAACCATCTTTTCTATGGGTTTCTTTGTTTCTATTAAATTTATTTCTGCTCTGATTTCTATAATTTCTTTCCTTCTGCTATCTTTGGGTTTTGTCTGTTCTTTCTCTAGTTGCTTTGGGTGTAAAGTTAGGTTGTTTTTTTGAGATTTTTCTTGTTTCCTGAGGTAGGATTTTATTGCTGTAAACTTCCCTTTTAGAACTGCTTTTGCTTCATCCCGTAGGTTTTGGCTTGTTGTGTCTTTGTTGTCATTTGCTTCTAGGTATTTTTAAATTTCCTCTTTTATTTCTTCAGTGATCCATTGGTTGTTTAGCAGCATGTAGTTTAGTATCCACGTGTTGGTGTTCTTTGCACTTTTTTTCATGTTGTTGATTTCTGGTCTTAAAGCATTGATGTCAGAAAAGATGCTTGATATTATTTCAATATTCTTAAATATACCAAGGCTTGATTTGTGTCCCAGAATGTGGTCTATCCTAGAAAATGTTCCCTGTGCACTTGAGAATGTGTTTTCTCCTATTTTTGGATGATATATTCTATAAATATCTATTAAGTTCACCAGGTCTAATGCATCATTTAAGGCTTGTGTTTCCTTGTTGATTTTCTGTCTAGATGATCTGCCCATTGCTATAATTGGGGTCCTAAAGTCCCCCACTATTACTGTGTTATTGTTTTTTTCTCTTTTTAAGGCTGTTAGTAGTTGCCTTATATATTGTGGTGATCCTATGTTGGGTGCATATATATTTATAATTGTTATATGTTTTTCTTGGATTGATCCTTTGATCATTATGTAATGTTCTTCTTTGTCTCTTATAACGTTCTTTATTTTAGGGTCTATTTTATCTGAAATGAGTATTACTTCTCTGGCTTTCTTTTGATTTCCATTAGCATGGAATATTCTCTTCCATCTTCTCACATCAGTTTATATCTGTCACCTAGAACTGAAGTGGGTCTATGGGAGACAGCATATATATAGGTCTTATTTTTGTACCCATTCAGCCAGTCTGTATCTTTTGGTTGAGTCATTTAAGGTAATTATTGATATGTATTGCCATTTTGTTAATTGTTTTGAATTTGCTTTTCTTGGTCTTTTTTCTTCACTTCTCTTTTTCTCTTCTTTGGGGGCTTGATGACTATCTTTAGTATTGTGTTTGGGTTGCTTTTTCTTATTTCTGTGTGTATCTGTTGTAAAATTTTGGTTTGTAGTTACCATAAAGTTTTGATATAGGAGTCTATATATAAAGAATGTTGTTTTTAGTTGATGGTATCTTAATTGCTAATGCATCTCCAGTGTCCTGCATTTGTACCTTCTAGTGATTTCTGGTTTTGGTAGCATATATGTATTTGGATGATTTGCTACCTTTGCTATATGTATGCCTTTACTGGTGAGCCTTGTCATTTGTAATTTTTTTGTTTGTAGTTGTGGTCTTTTTTTTTTTTTCCACCTAGAGAGGTTTCTTTATTATTCGTTGTAAAGCTGGTTTTGTGCTGCTGAATTCTCTTAGCTTTTGCTTATCTGAAAGCTTTTCATTTCTCCTTCAAGTCTGAATGAGAAATCTCCTTGGTAGAGTAATCCTGGTTGGAGCTTTTTCCTTTCTTCACTTTAAGTATATCGTGCCACTTTCCTCTGTCCTGCAGAGTTTCTGCTGAAAAATCAGGTGATTACCTTATCTGGGTTCCCTTGTATGTTATTTCTTTTCCCTAGCTGCTTTCAGTATTTTCTCTTTGTTTTTAATTTTGGTCAGTTTGATTAATATGTGTCTCGGGGTGTTTCTCCTTGGGCTTATTTTATATGGTATTCATTGTGCTTCCTGGTTTTGAGTGAGTGATTCCTTTCCCATGTTGGGGAAGTTTTTGGCTATTATATCTTCAGATATTTTCTCTGGCCCTTTCTCTTTCTCTTCTCCTTCTTGTACCCCTATAAGGCAGATGTTGGAGCATTTAAAGTTGTCTCAGAGTTCTCTTAGACCTCTTCATTTCTTTTCAATCCTTTTTCTCTTTTCTGTTCCACATCTGTGATTTCTACCAGTTTATCTTCAACCTCACTTATTTGTTCTTCTGCCTCCTGTATTCTGCTTTTGGTTCCGTCTAGTGAATTTTTTATTTCAGTTATTGTATTCTGTATCTCTGCTTAATCTTTAAATCTTCTATTTCTTTGCTCAGTGTTTCTTGTAATTTATCAGTCTTTTCCTCCAGTTTATTTCTAAGTTCTTGAATCATATTTACTATCATTAGTCTAAAGTCTTTTCCATGGAGGTTGGTAATCTCCAGATCACTTAGCTGTTGTTCCGTTTTTTTGTTTTGTTTTGTTTTGTTTTTTTCCTTTATCAGGGTCATAATTCTCTGCCTTTCCATTTTGTATAGATTTTTTTGTGTGGTCTCCTTATTGCAGGCAGTAGGAGCCTCTCTTGCTTCTGCTGTCTGCCCCCTTGTGGCTGAAGTTGGTACAGGGACTTGCTGCAAGCTTCCTGATTGGAGGGACAGGTGCCTGCTCACTGGTAGGTGGAGGTGATTCTTGTCCTTCTGGTGGGTGGGGCTTTGTCTCTGGGTGTGATTAGAGGCAGCCGTGTGCCTAGAAGTTCTTTAGGCATCCTGTTTGTTGATGGGTGGGGCTTTGTTCCTACCCTGTTTGTTGTTTGCTCCTGGGCTTCTCATCCTTGATGGGTGGGGCCAGATTTTTCCAAATGGCCACCTCCAGTAGGATTCACACTGATGATTATTCTTGAGACCTTCGCCTCCAGTGTCCTTCCCCTGCAATGAACCACAGTCACCCTTTTTCCCAGGAGTTTCTCCAAGATCTGCAGGTAAGTCTGACTTAGATACTTATGGAGTCTCTGCTTTGCCGTGGGACCCAGTACACATGAATGCTTGTGTGTGCCCTTCAAGAGTAGAGTTTCTGTTTCTCCCACGCCTGTGGAGCTTCCAGGCACAAGCCCTGCGGGCCTTCAACACCACATGTTCCAGGGGCTCCTCCTCCCAATGCCAGACCCCTGGACATGGGAGCCTGACATGGGGCTTGGAAATCTCACTCCCGTGGGTGACCGTTTTCAGTCTGTAGGTTGTCCACCCAGTGGGGATGGGATTGCTGATATTGCATAGGTGCCCCTCATACCATCCCAATGTAGTTTTTTCTTTGTCTTTTGGTGTAAGATATCCTTTTTGGTAGTTTACAGTCTATTTTGTTGATGGTTGTTCAGCAGTTGATTGTAATTTTGTTGTTTTCCTGAGAGAAGTTGAGCTCTGCTCCTTCTACTCTGATATCCTAATCCTATCTCACACTTCCTGTTTAGAAAGGATAAGAAGGAAACACTGTGTGGTTGTCCCTGGTACCAGCATATCCTGCTCCACAGAACTGGTATGAAGCCTCTGCCGTAGGGAATGGAATGACTCTTTGGCTAGCTGACTTGATGTTCCTTGATTAATTATCTGGAACAGCACTCCTGTTCCAGTTTCCTCTGTGGCCTCTCATGACACGAGTACTGAGGGGCGATAATGTGCTCCTTTGGTGGAGGCATAGCTTTTGCAGCCCACTTTCTGATGTGACAAATACAAGGTCAAGGGATAGTTTAGAAATTAGGCTTATAGGCTATTGTCAACCGGATGTGGACTTTCTTTGACCATAGAAGTCCCTTCTAACTTTAGTAGTTTCCAGTCTGTTTGCTTATAGGGATTTCAGTGGTCACTCAAGTACCCAGAGTTACTTGCAATGTTCATCCCCCTGAGGTGAACTTTCTCACCTTAAATAATTTCAGATCAATGGTTTTATTTGTAGAAGCAACAACAGTAATTTCTGCTTGACCACAAGCTTCATCCTAATGGCCATAATAGTCCCCTCTGTTAGGGAATATTTGTGAAAAGGGGATTGGAAGAGGCCAATGACAACAAGCTTTTCTCCTCCCCCACCCAGTATTATCTCTTTTTAAATCTTCTCCCTCTTTTAGTGCCAACTTATGCTTGAGTGGAAAATTCAGACTTTCTGAACTTGAACATCTCTACACTATTGGATTTGCATTCAACTTGTATTTTAGGACAGGAACAAAAGCTGCACCATCTTTTCTCTCTGCTCTTAGAGTATAGTTAAACCTAAACTTATCTGTCATAGAACTTGAAAGAAGCTGCTGAAAATGTAACTAACAGTCTGCCTGGGCAACATTTCAGCAAAGTGTTTCCCAGCTTCATAACCAGGATAAGTAGTTGGCTAAGTGGTGAGGCCTGGAGGACTAGGCCAGGTTGGAAGTGACTGTGGTCTTTTATTAAGACCCTGCGCTGCATACTTCTATATGTTAGGGTTACTGTTGACTGCAAGTAACAACAATGCAACAGCAACGAACAGTAAAAGTGCTTTAAATCTGTAAGGATATTTCTTGTTTACAAAAAGTACAAGTGTGGAGACAGGTGATTCTAAGTTGATCCAGAGGACCAGCAGTGCAGGGGCTCAGTGTCTACATCCTGCAGAACTGTTGGCCTTTCACTAAGAGTAACAGGATGATTACTGAAGCTTGAAGCAACATACTGTTTTAATATCCCAGGCAGGGAGTATGGGAAGGAGTAACAAAAGGGACCTTCCCCATACAGTACTCTTTCTTTTATTATGAAGCCCCCCCGCCCCCGGCAATGTCCCTTAGTCTCGCTGGCCACACTGGGTCACATCCCCACATCCAGCACGATCTCTGTTAGAGATGACTGGGATTACCTGGCCAGCTTACACCACTCACCCTGGGCAGGTGAGAGTGCTGGTCTTCCCTGAGCCTGCTGCTGCCTATAAGACAGGGTTCTGTTTGCAAGGAAGGTAAAGGGTGGCTGAGGAAAGAGTATCTACCACAGAGGCCTAGAAAGAGGACCTCCTGAGGGCTGGGGCAGGTGGTGCTGGAGAGTGTTGCCTATTTGTCGAATCCTTTTGGAGACCTACTAAGTTAGGATTTAAGACCTGCATGAAGTTTCTCATCCACTGGTTGAGAGGCTGTGGCATGAAATATGAACAGTAGAAGAGGCAAGGGATCCAGCATGGCGGGGAAAGGGCAGGACAAAGGAATGGAGAATCAAGGAATGAAAATGGGAAAGGAAAGGGGAAATTGGAAAGCACAGGGAGGCAGAAGTGAGCCTTTTTATTTTGAAGATTATGAAGGTTTTCAGCAATTTCTTCTGTGGAGAACGGATACATAGAAAAAGACCCAGCCTGTGGACAAGGGTCAGTCCAGATCTTCGGGGAACTGAACCTTACACAATTTTAAAGGTTTTCTTTAAGAAAAAGAAAAAAATGTTCATATAAAAATTGTATGTATGAAAGCGAACAGTTAGAATGAGGAAATAGCTCTAAAAAACTACAAATTTTAAAATATGACAAATAAAAACCCAGAAAAATAACTTATGTTTATTAACTGGCTAACACACCTCTTGAGTAAATTTCCTCCAGTTTTTGCATGTGTACTCAGTACCTCTTCATACTGATGACAGTTCTGGATTATTTTTATAGCAAGCATAAGAAGATAATTCAGTCTTCTAGCAGAGTTGTTAAAAAATGTGTTTTTTATTATGGTGAGAATACATAAAACTTGTGCCTTCACACACAGATGTCCTCGCTGTTTGTTGCACTGCTTCAGGCTTGTGGTCTCCAAACGTAGGCTCAGTTCTTTTTCACATGGTTCCATTCAGAAAAGGGAAATGTGTGTGTGGTGTGATTGTGATTGTAGCCCTGCCCATTCGGACAAGGTGCAAACCAAGTTCTCCACTTAGAATTGTATACATCTAATGAAATTTTCCTGAGCTGGCTTCTGGCTCTCTATTTTAAACCTGTTCTTCCTCCCCTGTTCACATACTTCCAGCGCCAGG
The DNA here is from genome assembly GCA_004024745.2 of Catagonus wagneri. Taxonomy (NCBI): domain Eukaryota; kingdom Metazoa; phylum Chordata; class Mammalia; order Artiodactyla; family Tayassuidae; genus Catagonus; species Catagonus wagneri. The sequence goes on from PVHT020000128.1 coordinate 175,761, forward strand.
CCCCTAAAGCTTGTGTCTGTGCAGGTAGTATGTGCCTTGGCTGTCATGAGACCAGGTGAATGCCACGCAGAATGGCAGAGGCAGCGTGCCTGGTATGGTTCTTGCACCAGATAGCTGGCATTGCCTCTGCACAGTGATAATGGATCATCCGTAAACACATCCCACTAGACCCAAACAGTGTTTTCAGGACTCAGCTTCTCCTGAGCCACATCCAAAAAACTTGTCACAGCTACTCCAGCAGCATCCGAACTGGAGGAAAGTGACAGAGGGAAGTTGGCCTGAGAAGAGATAGTAGCCTCAACCATTTGTGGTTCAAATATCTGATTTTTCAAACTCCACAGAAGCATATGACAATGTGTCAAGATTGCTAGACCTCTCCCAAGACCTAAATTATAAGCTTCCTTTGCTTTGGGTGAAACTACTTCTGTCCGGAGCGAACAGAGCGTATAGAAGGGATGATGGGACTCGCTAATAAGACATTTCATCTTCTTTGTCTTTATTCCATGTCCCACTGCGCAAGTCTTTCCACTAGATTGCTGACTTAAGTGCCCCTCTGAGACCAAGGCAGAACACCGGGCTGCCGGCCCTTATTGTCACCTCAGGATAAGCTGTGTTCCTTCTTCACATCCAGTGATCTCGCCCTTCAAGGCTGTAATTCCAGCTCCATGAAATGTTTCTTGATCTCCAGAGCAAAGCTGGCTTCTCTCCCCTTCCTTTGGTTCCTCACTGTACTCCTTCCAGTCCCTCCTGAAGCACTTTTGGAAATCTTTTACTTAGACTTTGGGCTCCTTCACTTTTCCAAGGCCTTTGAAGGCATCTCTCCATCCCAGTACTTAGCCTGGTACCCAGCATGGTGGAGGTGGCCCTGGAGACAGGTTTTGAAAAGAAGTTTGGAGACAGTGCCCTGACGTTAATGTAAGTAATGATGTCTTCATCATTAGTAACATCAATAATAACAGCAGGTAGGAATTTTGAGCATTTACAGTGTGGCAAGCCACTTGATACAGTTGTTAGTTCCTTTACATAATAGCCCTATGAAGTAGGTACAGTTATCTTTCCTACTTTAGAGAGCTCGGAAAACTGAGGTAGTCTCAAGGCTAGTAAGAAGCCAGAATTCCAGCCTAGGTTTATATAAATCACCATGCTCTTAAATGACAAATTCAGCTTCTATGCAGCGATCACAAGGCTGATCCCATGAAGATTCTACCATCCAGGAAAATGAAATCTATTCTCTTTTAGTCATAGCTGACAGCGTGGATCTGGACCCTTTTTTTTCTTTCTTTTTTGGCCACTCCATGACACGTGGCGTTTCCAGGCCAGGGATCATATCCAATCCACAGCTGCAGCCTACACTGCAGCTGCAGCAACATCAGATCCTTAACCCGCTGTGTCAGGCCAGAGGTTAAACCCACATCCTCACCAAGACTACCTCTGGTTCTTAACCCGCTGAGCCACAACGGGAACCACACCCCACCCCCTGACACTTTTGTCATCAACTTTGGAAACAAGGTTTGCATCCACTGCCGGGTAACTGCTCTCAGATCACTGGAGGAGGGGCAAGAGCTGAGACGTCCGTTCTCGCTACTCTCACACCACCCCCTCGGTTGAGAGGAGAGGCAGGCAGTACAGAGAGAGGGGGTGGCACTTGCTCAGGTTTACACAAGGAACTTGTTTATTGGTCTGGGTCAGCACCCTCCACTTTCTGTAAGCAGTCTTTGATCCACACCGTGACCACTTCTGGTAATCTACTCTTTATTTTAGGATGGAAGACTCCTTAGAAGAAATTGCCAGTGAGTTAGTGGGATTTAGACAAGCTGTCATAGCCGACTGAGGATTTAAGTCTTTCTGTAGAGAGCTACACACAGCATTTCTTCTAAGACCTTTTAATCCTACAATTCATCTAAATATGTGATCCATATCCCTGGTAGATACAACTGTGTAAACATATCAGCTCAGTGAATTATCATTTGCTTCTTGCTCTTCTTTCCTCTTTTAGGGAAAATAATCTATTTTATCGGTTTACGATGATTTGTACTTGGCCAGTCACGTTAGATCGACCAGTGGCAGAAACTAATGTATTATGAGTGTTGAAAGCTGAACTTGGAAGACAGGATTTGCTTCCCAGAGTACTACTCCAACCTAATTTACATCAGAAAAAAATATCAAAATCAATTTTGGCCAGAATAGAATGAAAAACACCCAACCTGAGCCAATGTTTAATAAATGCCTCACTGAAGGCTCACGTTGTCTGTCACTAGAGATGAACAAGTGCCTGGCCAAACTAGGAAGTCGGGCCGTGGGGGCAGACTGCATTGCACCAGTGCCTTTAAGGCTGGCATCCCTGCTGGTTCCCTGAGCAACTCCCTGAGACCTTTTTGGGCACTGCTTGTTCACCACCCCAATGAACCCTGCTGCTTCCCTCCAAGGTTCTAGACTTTCCTTTCTTAGATTCAGGCACATTATCTTTTCTTTATCACTGAGTTATCTTTCACCCTTCTCTTACCCTTCCTTCTCATCTCAAAGCATTTTCCATTCCTCCACCTGTTCCTTCATCACATCCTAAAAGGCTGGTTGAGAGATTACTTACATCCCAAGAAGAGAGATTAGAAGTACACACAGTCTAGATGAAAGACTGTTGGGTGGAAAGTGGTCACTTGAGTGCTTGACCTAGACCTATATTGAATCCCTTAGGTAACTCTAAATTAGTCCCCTTGCTACTCCATTAAAATTATCAGGATAAATTTTTTTTCAGAGCTTCCTGAATGCAAATAATGTGATTGCAAACAGCCAGTCAGGTTTTTAGAACTTCACACTCTGTTTGAAGTGCACATGTTGCCTCTAGATCCGAGGTGCCCTGCAGCCTGAAATTTGCACATCCCGCCTTTGAGCTCTAGGCCTTTTTATTGCCGATTCCTAATGCCTCCACCCCATCTTCTCTGAACCCTGATTCCTCCTGGTTCCTGTCAGTGGGTGCTCTTGACTTGTTTCCCTAAAGTTGCATTCAATAGGGCCCTTTACTTCACCTCAATTCAGTCCACATTTGAGCCCCTTAAAATCCAAAGTGTGACCCCGGCCAGTGGGAAAGATACTCTGAGACTGGTCTTAGTAACACAACAGGTATCAACAAGTGTGGGATGAACTGAACTGAACTGAGTAGTGGGTCTTTTCGCACCCTCCAAGTCAGACTTTGGCTATTCCACCATCCTTCTCCAGATGGAAGGATAAGATGCCGAACAGGAAGCAGATGACACCTAGACATCATCTCAGGAAGGCAACAAGCCCCTCCCTCTGATTTATGGAAGATGTGGAACGGGAAAGCATAATGTATTCCATGCCTGCTGTTTTCCAGTAAGTACTAAGTGCTTCTCAGACATCTTCTGAGCCGGCTCAACTTTCAGATCATCCACTTAGATTGCACTGAGCCCAGTAATTCCACTGACTTGCAGGTCACAGGTGTAGCTTTGACCTCTTTTGTAGGTCAGATTCATCCACTTCTCTCCCTCCATCCTGTGCTGTCCTAGTTTGTTTATCTGTTCACCTCTTGAAGGGCATCTTGGTTGTTTCCAGCTTTGTGGTTATGACGACAGCTGCCATCAGCATTCACGTGCAGGGATTTTTGTGACATACGTTTTGAACTCAATCGGATAAGTGCCTAGGAGCATGATTGCTGAGTCTTACGTTTAGTTTTGTACTAAACTGACAAACTGTCTTCCCAAGTGGCCATACCGCTTGTGTGCCCACCAACACTGAATGCATTCCTATTGCTCCTAGCATTTGATGCTGTCAGGTTTTTAGCCATCCTGATAGCTATGTAGTGGTATTTCATGAGTCTTGTCATTTACAATTCCTTTACAGCATGTGGTGTGGGACATTTTTTCCTGTGCCTGTTTGCATCTTCTTTCATAAGGTATCTATTCAGATATTTTTGCTTGTTTTTAAATTGGATTTTTTTTGTTCATAATGTTGAATACTTTGTATATTTTGGATTCAAGTCCATTATCAGACGTGTTGGGCAAATATTTTCTCCCAGTCTTTGGACCCTGTATGTAATTATTATATGATTCTGAGTAAGTAACATTTTGGAAAAGTCACAACTACAGAGAGAGTGAACATGTCAATGTTTAGTGGGGGTTGGGAGCGGGGAGGTGGGTGCACAGAGATTTTTAGGGTGGTGAAAATATTCTTCCTGATACCTGTGATGGTTAGTGTTATGTGTTAACTTGGTTATACTGTGGGGTGCCCAGATATTTGGTCAGATACTTTTCTGCATGTACCTGTGAGGGTGTTTTGGCTGTGAGAACTATCGACTTAGGTAGACTAGATAAAGCAGACTGAGCAAAACAGATGCCCTCTCTGTATGGGTGAGGCCCTTCAAATCATTTAAAGGACTTAATTGAACGTAAAGCCCAATCCTCCCTTGAGTAAGAGGGAATTTTCTCCTGCCTGACTGCCTTGAACTGAGACATTAGTTTTTTCCTGCCTTTAGTCTTAGACTGAAAACACTAGCTCTTGAGTCCTGAGCCAGGAGGCCTTTGGACCCAGACTGGAAATGTACCATCAGCTCCCCAGAGTCTCAGCTTTGCTGACTGAAGATCTTGGGACTTCTCAGCCTCCATAATTACGTGAGCCAGTGCCTTATTTTATGTATCTATGAGTGTGTAAAATAACTGTTTAGTTAGGCAGTATTTACTATTAATATTATAAATAAAAATACATATTATTGGTTCCGTTGAACCTATATCTCTCTGTCCCTTATTGGTGCTGTTGAACCCTGGCTCATACAATATGATAATGGTAGATACATGATATGCATTTTTCAAAACCCATAAAATTGTACAACACAAAGACTGAATTGTGATGTAAACTAGTTCACAGTATAAATATAAATTATTTTGTAATATGTTAATTAATTGTCACAAATGTACCACATTCATCCAAGATGTTAATAGGTCAGTAGGGGAACTGTGTGTAGTGGTGAGGGGAATGTGGAAATTCTGTACTATCTGCTCAGTTTTTTCTATGAACCCAAAGCTGGTCTAAGAAACATAAAGTCTATTAATAAAAAAGTGTAGAGTATGCAGGCCTTGGTGGTGCTGGAGGGGAGTGAGATTAATGTGCAGTGGATTGATGGTTGTTGCTGTGGGATGCGGGGAAGTAAGTGGTTCCTTCAGAGAGAGTAAGAGGGCGTTAAGCAGAGATGCCGGGCAGTGCGGGGCTTCCCAGGAATTTCCAGAGGAACTGGTGGAGCTGGTGGTGGCAGTTGCGAGTTTACTCTTATTCTTGAGTTTGGAATCTGAACCGATTTTAAGCAAGTATTAAAGGATTAGGTGACTTATGTGGTATTATGTAAACCCCCTCAGTCTGTCTGCAAGGTTGGAAATGACAGGTAGGGACCCCATCACCGAAAAGGAGAGTAGATTAAGTTCACTGAATTCGGATGGTGGTGCAGAATGTTTCCTGGCTCTCCCCCCATCCACCTGCAGTAGCAATAAAGTCTGCTTTGGACGGTTGGCCAGGAGACTCCTTTCTCCCTGTGTTCTCCAGTCGCCCCTCTGTCTCCTTACACTGTCTATCACCCTCTTCCTCAGGGAGGAGGAGGAAGCTGTGGCGGTGAAGGGAAAGCCACACTTGCTGCTGTCATTGTTAGCATTACCGTTGTTCATGCTGGCACCTAAAACTGCCTGCTGCTGACTGCTTTCTGTCCCTGCTCCACACCCTGGATGTCCCAACAGTCCACCCCCTTTTACTTGGAAGTAAAACGAGTGAGCCCCTGGCTAGGACACGGCTGATGTCCAGCCTCCTTCTCCGGATCCTCACACGGTGGGGCTGGAGCTGCGTGTGCTGCAGGAATGCCAAGGAAGCACCACGCCAGTGCATCGGTGTCCACAGGAGGCAGAAAAATGTGGTTTGACACCCATCATCTCTGATGACCTCTTTTAATGAGAAATACATGCGGGAGAAGGCCACTTTGATGGGCCCATGCTGGGAAGACCTGGCTGAATGGCATGCGGTGCAGTTACCAGGAGCACGCGCGGAACTGACTCAGCAGATCTGCTGCTGCCTTGCTGAGGCCATCTCCCCTGCTCCTGCCCTTTTTGCTGCATTCCCAGGCTGAAGGTTAGCCCCGTGAGTGAGCAGAGGCCCGGCCGGAAGACTGGGGCCACCCTGCCCCTCCAGCTTCCTCTTTAGACACACCAGCCTTTCAAGTCAAAGGAGGATGGGCAATTTCACTTTCCGCGCTGAAGGCCGTGATAAACAGACATTGTAATTCTAGCCCTTGGGGAAAGAGGGCAGAATTGGAGCCCTTTTATCCAGTTCCTCCATATCAGCATTTTAAATCCAGAAGGCTGGATGCCTTTGTTCATCAAAGGTCACAGGAAGGGCATGTTGACTCCAGTAAGCCTTCTTCAGCAGTCTCATGGGTCAGGCCATTCCAGAAGGGTCTGCCTCAGAGCCACACCACACAGTGAATGGCAAGAAACACAGAAGGGGTACAGAGTTCTCACAGCTGGAAATTCTTCGTCTAGTTACCTAGAGTCCACGGTGCTCTGCCAGAATGGGTACTGAGCTCTGGTCCAGTTTCTGCCTCATATACAGCAGGTGACTCTGCTCTCTGGGGCCTGTGTTTCCTCATTCTGCTAAGTGTGACGATGGATTGCACCAGGACAAGCACTGACAACTGGGGGTCCACTTTGGAATAACCTGGCAATCTTTTTATCTTTAGCTTAATGAACTCAGATTCGTGGGTCCAGTGCCAGTCTTGCTATGTCAGGATTTCTAGGGCTGTGGCCTAGACCCTTGCATATTTAATGAGGTTCCCTGGAGATGCTGGGGCAGCCAGCTGGGTACTCAGAAAAGACATGCTTGGCAGCCACTGAACTAAATGACCTTTAAGAGCCCTTCCTCAGATGATTATTTTTAAGATATTTAATTATATTTTAACAGCATAAAATATAGTCACTTTTCAGAAAAATCAGCAAAGGGGAGAAAAGAGAATTTTTCAGTGACAGTCATTCTACCAGCTAGAGAGCTCTGTGCTATCATTCGTCCTTATTTAGAGTTTCCTGAGATTGTTTGCATAATTATAACCATACTACAACTACAAATCTTTTTTCTTGCTTTTTCATTTAACACTATCTTATAAACATTTTCTCATGTTTTATGTATGTTTTAGAACTAACATTTTAAAAAGTAAATGAATAATCTGAGAGCATGGTCCCTAGCTTACTTTCTCCCTCGCTTTTTCTGGACATTTTCACCTACATGAATGGAACCACTTGCTTTGTTGCTGAGCTCCTCCTCTGAGGGATGTGAGAATAGAGAATGGGCTGTCTGCCCTCCTTTCCTGTCTGGGTGGAACCCTGGCAACCCGAGTTCTGCCCACAAACGGTCCTCCTTTGGCATTTGTGCCAGAAGAGGACCTATTCACTGAGTCAGATACTGCTAAGTGAAACCAGCACAGACCCCCCTCTATTTCTCTATGACTCCTCTCCTGAGAATCCTGTGCCATTGCTGCTGATGGAACAGATTATGGAGAAACTGACGGATCTGACCCAGAAAACATCTCCTGATCATCCTCAGTCAGCTTTCATTTGCTATGGTTTTTTGGCCACTTAAGGACTGCAGTGAACTTCGGGTTTTTTTTTTTTTTTTTTTTTTTTGCTTTTTAGGGGCCGCACTCGTGGCATATGGGGGTTCCCAGGCCAGGGGTCTAACAGGAGCTGTAGCTGCCGGCCTACGCCAGCGCCACAGCAACGCGGGATCCGAGCCGCGTCTGCAGCCTACACCACAGCTCATGGCAACGCCGGATCCTTAACCCACTGAGTGAGGCCAGGGATCGAACCCACAACCTCATGGTTCCTAGTTGGATTTGTTAACCACTGCACCATGAGGGGAATTCTGAACATCAGTCTTGATGGTGCAGTCTCAGGTTTGGGGAGCTCATCCATCAACCTAATCACAAGCCCCCCCCCCCGCCCTGACTAAGTAACAAGAAGAAAACTCGGGGCCAGACTTTGGGCAGAGGGAATGCTTAGTGTCTGGTGACTCAGTGCATCACTACTCTAGGTAAACTTCTCCTCATAGATGACAGAAGCGAGAGAATTCAGCTATGCCACACGTTCTTCAAGCAGGAAGCTGAGTCTTCTCCTTGGGAAAGGACTTACCTAAGGTCTCCGAGTGAATACGTGGCAGAGCCTGTTGGCCAGGACTGGCTGCCTGCCCTTGACAACTGGCTGGAGTGCTGATACAAGGCGTTTGTGGCTGTTCCTCCTTCAGGATGTTCCAAGAGCTCAGGTTGGCCTGGTCGCTCCTCCGTACCCACAACCAACTGCTTTATTTACCTCAAGCCTACATCAGTCTAACACCTTTGTGGTCATGCTCTCCTTTTCCTTCCTCCCCTTCTTTCCCTTCCTTTCCTTCCTCTCCCTTCCTCCCTCCATTCCTCAAAGTTGTTTGAATGTTAAGCGAATGTCAGCTCCTCTATTGGAGATTCAAAAAGGTTCACCAGCTGTGTGGAGTGACAGACCGGCCTGCCTGTTTCACCTCCAGTGTGATGAATACTGTGACGGGACTGGGAAAACATAGGAAGGGGCCCCCATCCCAGACTTGCAGAGGGGAGGGGCTTCCTGAAACAGACGACCTCTAAGTCAGTTCCTAAAGTCTGGGTGGGAGTGAGCGGGAGAAATAAGAGGAGGACCATTCCCTCTGGGGGCCGTGGGTAAGAAAGCACACGCCCTAAGGGACTGTAGGTCATTCTGTACTGCGGGCCCCCAGGGTTTGGAGTGATGGAACTTGACCTTCTGTGTCGGTGGTGTGTCCTGTGCCACCGGTGGAGCTCTGTCAGCAGTGGGTGTCCCTTCCGGTGGAGAGCTGTGGCTCTGCGTGCTTAGGGATGCAGAGGGCCGCACCTGGGCCCTGAGGTGGAAGGAAGTCTCCTTTGGTTGAACAACACCGAAGGCCTCTGTAAAGTGCAGATATAATCAGGAAGAGGCTTTCATATTTAGCTGTTCTCAGTGGCTGACATCTCCACTCTTCCTGTGCCTGATTAGACTTGTACCCAGCGAAGCACAGAAGTGATAGAACCCGGGAGTGATGGGCTTTGTGGGGAAGAATCAGAAATGTCTAGAGGAGAACTGCCCAAATGGCAGTTCTGTGAAGGTCCCCAGGCAGCTGGGCAGGGGTCGGCACAAGCAGAAGATTCCTACACCAAGGACTGACTGAGAAAGAGAGCTGAGGGGACCAGCCTTGCCTTGTCCTGTATCAGCTGTATCCTGAAAGCTAACAGCATCCTTACTTCTTGACTCAAAGCATCTAGGTTGTTAAAACCCATGGCCGTGGGTTTTCTTTCTCATAGCATCTAATCTATTAAAACTCAATGCCATGGACAGGATTTTTTTGTTTTTATCAAGATAAATGATGGTCTAAGCCTTTTATAGGAACAATCTTTCTACTCAAGGAATTTGGATGTTAGTATTTATAAAATCATCTTCACTTGAGGCACAGGCTAATTCTGGATGGTCTCAGTTATGGCTGCCTTCCAAAAATCAGATCACTGGACATTATCAGTTAGTCCTGTTTTGTGAATCTGCGTTAGTTACTGAGCACCTCCTAGAGTTGTTTCATAGACATACAGTTCAGCTGGTATCTGTTTTCAGGATAACATGGAAATGTGACAGGCAACCCAGAAAAAAACAAGAAGAGACCTATAGTTACTAAGTGGCTCTTTCAAGTATTTAATTTAGTCTTCCTCACAAGTCTGGGAGTATGTCTATTTTATCAGTCTTTCAGCTAAGGAAACTGACATCCCACAAGGGGTGATGTAACCTGAGGAGGTGGGGGAAGCAGAATGCTAAAATGAACCCACTGAACCTCCTCCTTGCAGAGTTACTTCCCCTTGAGTGCAGGCGAAACCTGTGGATGAGATGGGTCAGAACTGTCCTAATCAGGCTGTGTAATACGGCAAAAGGATTGTGCATGCTAATTAAGGTTACTAATCAGCTGGCTTTGAGTTTATCAGTGGGGAAAACATCCAGGTGGGCCCAGTCACATGGCCCACCTTTAAGTCTGCGTGGAGTAGGTCGAAGAGGAAGTCAGAGATTGGAAGAATGAGAGAGGTTGGACGTGAAAGACACTCTCCTTGCTGCCTTTGAAGCCGGAGAAAGCCATGTGAGAAGGAATGCGAGTGGCCTTAGGAGTTGACAGCCAGCAACAGAATGGCATCTCCATGCTACAACCTCAAGGAACTAAATTCTCCCGACAACCACATGCACTTGCAAGTTGGGAGCCCCAGAAAGGAACTCAGCCCAGCTGACATCTTGACTGCATCTCTGTGGAACTCTGAGCAGAGAACCCAGCTTAGCTGTGCCTAGACTTCCAACCTATAGAAACCAGGGTATGAAAATTAGCTGTGGTTTAAAACTACTTAGCTTGTGTTAGTGGGGTTACGCAGCCATAGAATATAGAAGGTGATGAACAGAATTGAAAGCCAAGGGTGTCAGGACTAAGGCTGAGCTCCTCCCACTGCGGAAGCCCCTTCTTCTCCCCTCCACTCTTGTCGTGGGAGAGAGAAAGCAACAAGAGCTTATGGACATTTGAGCGCTACAACTGTTTATTGAGAGGCTGGGTTAGATGTTGGGTTTTACGAGATGATTAAGACTCAGCAACATCCCTCAAGGGGCTCACTGTCCTGCATGAACGACAAACAAGCGGCAGATGGTAGAAGCATTGGGGGAGCGCCTATGGCAGGTAGGTGGCAGTACTCTGTGAGAGTTCGGCCTGGAGAAAGCTCCAAAGGAAAGGACACTTTGAACTTGGAGTTGAAGACTGAATTGGAGGTCACAGGGGACAAAGTGGGAAGTGCACATGTGAAACAGGTCAGAACCAGATCCTGCACACCTAGTGAAACCAATCAGGAAGGTGAGTTTATTGCAGGGGTTCTGACCCACAAACCAGGAAACTCAAGGTCACAGAAGCCGTGAGTTCTGAGTTGCTCACAGACTGAGGGATTTTCATGGGGGTAAATGCCAACATTTTTGCTTTCTCAGCTGGTTGGTCCCCGGATGGTCTTCTTCCGTGTTCGGATCAGGCAGCTGAGTCAGGGGAACAAGGAATTCCAGAGACGCTGTGAACAGACTTGGCATTCGGGGACTGGCTGGCATCCTCCGCTGATCTCTGAGAAGAGCTGTAAATTCCTCCACCTTTGTTAGGTAAGCTTAAGTTTTATTTTCTTTAATGGGCCTGTGTTAGCCAACTGCATTTTGTCCTGACATAAGCAAGTCCATTTTAGTTTGGTTCTATAAAGGGCGACATCACGGGCAAAAGCAGAGACAGAATACTCACTCTAAACTCTCAAAAGCCATCTGTGTCTAGACCATCAGGTGCATGCAAGGCAGGTAGGAGCTGGGGCTGGAAGTGTGGACGGGACCAGAGAGGCGTCTCTCCTTCTGTGATAACAGTGATCGGGCCATTTCCTCTAGGCCATTAGAATAATTTCTCTGTTCTGCTAGCCCTGCCTGACCAGAGAGCTCATAAAAATCAAAAGGCAATTTAGTAGATGACATTCTGGGCTGCCTTAATATGCATTAAATATTAAGATCTACGACCTCAAATGGCTGCCATTTCTTCGGTCAACTCCTTTTCACTTAATTTAATCTGGGATTCATTCCACAAACGTTTCCTATGCAGCAGCTCTTGCCAGTCACCATGTTGCCCTGAGGGCACAGCAGGGAACCGCTCCAGGGGGAGGGGGAGGGAGGACTGACAGGAATAAGAAAGTGTTTCCAGGAGTTCCTGCTGTGGTGCAGTTGTTAAGATTCCAACTAGACTGCTGCAGGTTGGCTGAAGAGGTTGCTGCAGAGGCTTAAGGTTCGATCCCTGGCCTGGCGTAGTGTTTTAAAGGAACTGGCATTGCCACAGCCATGCCTGGGATTCAATCCCAGGCCCAGGAACTTCCACATGCTGTGGCTATGGCAAAAAAGAAGGAAGAAAGAAGGGAATATGAGTCTTGAGAAGGGAGGGATGGGGGCGGGGTGGAGGTGGGGAAGAGGCCAGCAAGCATCAAGGGCTTCCTTTTCTAAAACATTCAGGTATGCTCTGAGAACCTGTTGCTTCTGATGAATAGCTGTCAAGCTTGAGCTGGAAAGTTTATACAGGTAACCAGAACCAGTTCAGAGTTTGCGACTGCGTGCAGCCTCACTGGATGCTCAGGGGTGAACTACCATGAATTCTTAGCTTTAATTGCATGATGGCATCTCTCCTTCCTTAAAATTTGGCATAATGACATCATAAGCAACAAAATATTTCAAGGGCCATCTTGAAAAGTACTTTGTTGTTTTTTTGTACAGCAGGCATCTCTTTCTTAGTCTCAAGTTTGAAATTTTTCAGTTTGCTGTAAAAGAAATAAAAAATTGGGGTGGGTAAATGGAATTGTTCTGTATCTTGACTGTAGTGGTAGTTTGATGAATTAGCTCAGGCTGCTGGAATAAAATCCAGAGATTGGGTGGCTCGAATAACAAACTTATTTTTTACAGTTCTAGATTCTGGAAGCCTGAGGTCAGGACGCCAGTATGGTCAGGTTCTAGGGAAAACATGCCTCCTGGCTTGCAGACAGTCACATCCCCCTGTGTGCTCTCATGTCAGGGAGGGAGAGCTAAAGAGAAAGACATAGAGAGAGACAGAGGGAGCGAGACACACACATGCACATGAGACGGAGAGAGACAGAGAGCAGGAAAGAGAGAGTGCTCTGGAGTTTCTTCCTCTTCTCATAAGAAGACAAACCCTATTGTGTCAAGTACTCCATTTATCTTAGTTATTTCCTCATAGGCCCCATCTCCAAATACAATCACACTGAGGGGTCAGGGCTTCAGCGTAGGAATTTGGGGTGAACACAGTGGAGTCCATAGCAATGGCTGCAGAAGTTGGTCACAACTCGGCAGTTTGTATGCTTTGACTATGTTCAGTTTACTGTAGATAAACTGTGCCTCCATGAAGTTGTTGTTGGTGTGTGTGTGTGTGTGTGTGTGTGTGTGTAAAAATAAGCTGGAAACATCAGAATTTAGCCTTTTAGATTTCATGCAGGCTATAAAAATGTCAGACTAGTCCTTCCTCTAGGATTCAGTCATTGAGGCACCTGCTGTTCAGAAGAGTTGGAGCAGGAAGCACCCCCTTCCCCAAACCCCCATCCCTCTGGGCTTGCGTCTGACCCTCTGTCTCTGGTCCCCGGAGGACAGGAATGGACCCATTGAGCACAAGCTGGCTCCTCCTCTTCCGCGGGGAGCACTGGGCACTGACCATCTCCTGCACCTCCCTTGGCTTTGGGGGCTCTCAGGACTCAAATAAAAGACTAACCTGCCCCTGCTTTTGAGAAAGAGATCCATTTTACCACCTACCCTTGAGCGTAAGGGCCCTGGAAGAGCTGTGCAGTGGATGAGGGGTCTCAACAGCACGGTCCCCACTGCACCAGGGCACCCCCAAAGCTGCCCCTCCCTCCTAGAGGGCATCATGAGCCTGCGTTTCCTACCCCATTCTGGACCCCATCATGACATGTGCTCTCTGTCTCAGGCTCGGATGGAGTGTTCAGATAATGGCCTGGTGGACAGTAATGGTTTGCCTGCCCAAGGCTGGCCCCTGAAGGTAACAGAAGCATTCTGGAAACAGAGTCTGAACCCCAGAGAGTCTTGATGCTTTTTTTTTTTTCTAACTCCCTCTGAACTCCAGCCCATCTTCGTTACCATGTCAGGGGGATTTTTCTAAAACCCCAAATGGATCACATTACTTGACTGAGTATAGTCCCTCATTATTCATTCCTTTATCCTTCCAGAAATTGTATATCAAGTTTTGCTGTTCTCAGCACTGAGCATATAGGGATGAATATGACATAGTTCCTACAATTTAGAAAATCACTGTCTAGCAGAGGTGGATAGACTTGTGAATTGATAAAGGTCACAAAGGGCTGTGGGTGCTTTGATGGAATTGATTATGGGATTTAGCAGAGCCCAACAGAGGGAGGTGTCATGTCTTCTTGGGAAGCAAGAGGGTGTCAGGCAAGGAAAGCTTCAAAGAAAAAGTGATCCAGCAAGGTTTTGAAATGAGAGAGTCAAGACCTTCCTGAAAGAGGAAGCTGCCCAGAGCAAAGGCATGAAGTAGTGTAGACATACTGAAGTGGTGTAGACATATTTAGCCCCATCTCACTTATAAAGGCTGAGGCTCGGGGAGATTACAAGTTCGCTCATAACCACACTGCTTATACTGCTAGAAAAAACTTTAGCTAGATTTTATTCTAGGAGCTAGGAATTCAGTGGGAAACAAATTCAAATGTAAGTACAGAGCTCTGTCTACTACTCAACACTGCAATTCGTTTTTTCCAGTTAGCAGTTCTATCAAGCAGCCCTACTATGCAGAAGATGTTTTGGGAAACAACAGAAATGAGCTCTGAAATGCTGCCCTCAGATATCTATGTTATAGGAGAATTCTATTCAGGCACAAATAATTATGTGATCCTTTCAACTTTGTAATTTTATCTTGAAAAATATATCACTGTTTTGTTTTATTTTCCTGATGGCAAAGTGCAAACATTACAACAAAACCAAAGTTTTATTGACCTGGTCCTTAGCACTTGACCAAGGTTTTAATTTATATGTCCTTATGAACAAAATAAAATGAGCTGTGACCCAAAGACAACTGGGAGCTGTTCTACTTGTATTCACACTTAGGCCATGTAACAGGAGTTGTCATTCTGAGAAAGCTCAGTCTTTGTAGTTAAGCTGTTGGGTCTGCTGCATAAATTCCTTGCCCTGTCTCGTGGAGGGGGACCTCCAGATCCATAAATGAGAATCAATACTCAATCTACTTTAATGCCAAGAAGCTTTTCGCGTGGATGCCTGAACATCTGTCTCTGCTGTCAGAGGGAAAAGCAGTGATTAGATTCCTACAGATTGTGTCAGCATCCCCCACGTGACACTTGGTGTTAAATGAAGGTGAATCATGGCATTTCAGCTCAAGTCTTTACATCTTCCTGGGCCCTTCTGGCCTGGGCCATTGGACCAGAAACTTGGTCATCGCTTCTCTGGATGGGAGAGGGGTCAGGAGCCTAGGAGTGATTCCTGGTCGTTGAATAATTCAGTCCCATCCCCATCCCAGTCGTTAAGTAACCAACAAGACTTCTGGAAACCCTACCTGACTTCACAAGGGAAAATTTTAGGTGGCAAATTCAAAAAAAAAATCTGCCTATAAAACATGGGGGGATCAAGAGTAGATTCTCTTAGATGTTTTTCAGGGCCGGGAGATCCAGGAACACTGGCTACCCATAATGTCCTACACTTCATGTGAATCCCTAGGAGAAATAATATAAAGGAAAAAGATAAAAGACTCACTTCAGTGTTAGCTGAGGCTTTGACCCTGAACCACAATATAGAGAATGCCAGTAAATTAGCCTGGGCTACAAGTGACACCATTTGTGCCACATTAATTGGGCCCACTCTCTAACCCTGACAGACATCACTAATCAATTATGGTACTCTGCTGTTGATATCAGACTTAGCCTCAAACTTCTTTTCAATACAGAGTTTCAAGAAGCCACTCTTCCTAATTCATAAAATTAGTACAACGATCAAGCCTATTTGCATTTTTTTTTTTTTTTAACCAGAGGATAAGTGAAACTTGATTTGTGCTGCCCTGTCTTGCTGCTTCCTCCTGAATTCTCCTGCTGTTCTAAGCTTGGCTGCAAACCCATCCATTTCACGCTGTTAAGAAAGATGTCACATACTTGGATCTGGATCGCTAAAGCTCTGCCATGTGTCTCTTCTCTTTCCTTCCTCTTAACTCCTACCAGCCAATTGTAAGAGTAATTTTCTCTTGAACGTCCTCCATTGGTGGTTTTTATTTTATTTATTTATTTATTTATTTATTTATTTTTCCGTCATTCTGAGTTGAGCCACGACACTTTGCTTGGGTTATGATTTGTTTTTCCTCTTCTCCCCACCAGTTCATATTCTCTAATGGCTTTCATAAAAATCAAATCTTGGAAAGTTTAAACAAAGAGTCATTGAAACCTTCTCTTTCCTTGCTAATAACACAGAGAGTCTTATGTGCCCAGTGTGCTGGTACCTCAGACCCCAGTGCCTCTTAATTTATACCTGAAGATGCTGTCACCCGTTGTCTCAGGGATATTTTCTGTCTCACTGTCTCATGAAGTTTCTGAGGCTCTTATGTAATGTTACTTTCAGTGAAGCCTGGAACCTTCCCATCTCCTTTAGAAAACTTCCTCTGCTTGACCTTATCATCTCCCCTTGGCTTCCCAGGTTGGGCCTAAGTCTGGGTTTAGTGCCCCTGCAGGAAGCTGAGGGAAGAGGCCAGGGAATGAGCCTACATGGCCTCAGTGGCCTCAGTTACTCGTAAGCCCAAAGGCTCTTAGGAATTGACTAATAATTTCTGCTTCCTTTAGAGGATGGAATTCAAATCAGTGTTTACTTCTTTTTTTTATTTTTAATTTTTATTTTTTTTAAGGTAAGAGGTAAAGACATTATTCTGATCTTATGCCAGGGATCGAACCCACAACCTCACATTTCTAGTCGGCTTCGTTATCGACTGAGCCACGACAGGAGCTCCAGTGTTTACTTCTAACTCCATTGATTTCCCTCTCAGGGAGATATTAATCTGATTGGTCCCACTCCAAAAAGTGACAGGTCTTAAGGGTGTAACAAGCCCTAGAGGACAGACGCTTGCCCTTTGATTTCATCCCCCCTGCGGCTGGTGAATGTCTGTTTTGCATGGTAATGGTAAGATTCTAGACGTGGGTGCTGGAGGAGTGGTAGGTGGAGAAAGATAGAAGGTACCTGCGGCTTCTCTGACCTAAAGTTACTTAAGTTGAACTAAGTCCTCACAGATGTCTGAGGACAAAAAGTGTCCTCATTGTCCTTTATCAGGACTCTTAAAATGACTCTTCAGAAGGCTCTCATTCTCCAGCCTTGCCTTCTTCTGATCCATCTTGCATCCTGAAGCCATGGTGATTGTATGAAATATGAATCTGACCATATTTCTGCCCTTGGACAGAACAGACACACTCAGAGCTCAGGCGCAAGGGTCAGAAAGTTATCTTGCTTAGGAAAGAGTGTCCCCTGCGTGCCACAAGCCATGGCTTATTAGAAGATCCAGGTTCTAATAAAGGGCCACATATGCCTCAGCCTCTCCAGGGGAGGCTATGATAATGAGCAGAAAAAAAAAAAAAGAAAAGAAACTATAAAACTATTAGAAAAAGTTTAAAAAATCTAAGGGATGTTGCATAATAGGCAAACCCTTGTAGGATGCCACGTTCTGAATTTTTTAGTAAGTGCGTATGGGCTCTCCTCCCCAAGAGAGAATTCTCAGTCTGCTTTTAGATGGGATTATGGAGCTATAGGCCCCAGCAGGGCAGGCAGGTCTGTTCCCATTTCTGAGTGAGGCCAGGAGCACAGCCTGGCTGCCCTATTTCCCCTTCCAGGACTCTGGGCCTGATTAAGAAGCAACTCAGATGTACCCAGGTGGGAAGGAGCCTCTGTTCCTTAGCAGTTCAATTGGAAGCAGTCACAGCCAGCTGTCAGGACTGAGGCAGGAGAAGCTGGAGCAGGGGAGCTGAGGTCAGGTGCGGGGGAGGGGGCCGGTGTCAGCCTTGGGAGTGTGCAATGAGGCAGAGCCGGGCGGGGAGGATGGAGGGATCTGGCGTCTGAGGCTAGGTCAGCCCTACAGGAGACATCTAATCTGAGCAGTGTGTGGCAATTGGAATTTGGAGTCAGATTCAAGGGCAAACAGAGCTTGTTAGAAATTTAGGGCCAGCTAAAAAAAAAAAAAGGCTTGTGGGATAGAAGACCAGAGAGGCCAAGCCTGTCTTCAGTCACCCCTTTGATCTGAGGATTTCTACCTCCTCTCGTCTTAAAGGCACAGTCATCTAAAACTAGCGTCTGCTGTAGGTTGAAGTGCTGGTCCCATTATGCAGTCAAAAGACATCAGCGCCCAGTAGGGGATCTGGGGGCGGGGACACATCTTAGCAGAGGAAAAAGTCTGCGGTTGCTACCTTGCTGTATGAGGGCTGTGGGTTGGGGCAAGCCCAACAGCCCCGCCCTTCTTTGGGTCATAGGCTTTATGTGTTGGCAAGTGCCTTTTATTTCAAAACATTTTAAATTTTCTGTGATGAATTTGGAAATAGTTGTTCCTCCTGAGGCGTCGTGAAGCTAAAATTGAAAACCAGAAACGTGGCAGCTCTGCCATGGACCAGCGCCACGTGCAGCCTCTTCCCGGCCTCCTGTCCTCTGCGTTTACCGAGTCCCCGAGTCCCCGTCTGTGCCAGGATGCCCTTCCCCCGGCAGGGCATACAGTCTGAAACAACCTTCTCGAAACACGCTGGTGTTTTCTCCTCAGTCTCCCAGCTCTCCAAAAACCACTGGCTGATTTTTTTTTTTTTTTTTGGTCTTTTTGCCTTTATGTGGAGCTGCACCCGTGGCATATGGAAGTTCCCAGACTAGGGGTCTAACAGGAGCTATAGCTGCCGGCCTTCGCCACAGCCACAGCAACGCGGCTGCAACCGCGTTGTCTGCAACCTTCACCACAGCTCACGGCAACGCCGGATCCTTAACCCACTGAGCAAGGCCAGGGATCGAACCCGCAACCTCATAGTTCTTAGTCGGATTCGTTAACCACTGAGCCACAAAGGGAACTCCTGGCTGATTTTTTAATACTCATTTTCTAAGTTAAGAACAAAAGCCATAAAATGGGCTTTTTTAAAGAGCCAAACAGTAGTCAAAAAGATAAGATACACCATCTGCCTAAGTCAGGTATGCTGGGTAAATATAATGTTTCTGTTAGGATTTTTTTTTTTTTCTCTCTCCGTGATGTGTTTTTGCCTGGAGGAGAACGTTCATACAGTCCCCCCGTTTTAAATGATACGTGATTCAACAGGAAAAAGTGGTGGGCAGTCTAGTCTCCCACTGGGTGCTCTGACTCATCCTCATAATTTTAGTGGCCTTGATTGGCAGTGCCCTGTACCTGACCTTGAACGCCACTGGAAGGAATGCTCTGATTAGTCAGTGTTTGCAGCCGAACCTTAGAGCGGTCAGGTGACCATAGAGGAGATCCCTTCTTTGATGCTGGGCCTGACGAGGGTGTCGGATAAAGGAATTACTGTCTTCATTTTATGCAAGTGTTTCCCCTCCCAGAAATACCTGTTCCTATCCTTACGCCATCATGGCCTGCGAGGAATGCCTAGGGGGTGAGTCCTGGTGCCCCCCCAATCTTCTCACAGGCTCCTCACGTGCTTGCTGAGTGCAGCCTCATTCAGGACAGTATCTACCTCCCTAAGCAGCCACCTGCAACCCCACACCAGTGGATTTTTTTCTGGGAGGCAGCTGGTACACTGGAAAGAGTTTTTGGCGACAGAATCACTGAGAATCAAATCCTACTGATGACACTTGCTAGTTGTATGGTTTTAGACATAAGACCCTCATCACTGAACCTCTGCTGTTAGAAAGAAGAAATAAAGTGAGAAAAAGAGTGCCCCTGTTGTAAAGCTGAATCGGAAAACCAGTAGTGTGCATAAGGGTAGCTTTGTGGATGAAAAGAATAGGGGTGTGTCCTTTGCAGCCTCTTTCTTTCCTGCTGTTCTCCACAAGCACTTTCCCAGCACCTCTCTGTGCCAGAAGCTGAGCTGAATGCTAAGGGTATAGCAGTCAGCAAGAAAAACATGCCCTTTACCCAGAAGAGCTGGCTCCTGGAGTCAGGCCTCTCATAAATCCCTCTGCCCTGGCACATGGTAGGCGCTCAGAAACAAGTGGTCTTGTCAGTTTCACTAACTGGTACCCTGAAGACATACTGTGCTCTTTTAGCTTTGTGTAAACTCACTCTTTTTCACACATTTCACCTGCCATGGTTTGGTCTTCTACAGCCACAGAGAGAGCAAGAATCATTGTTTTCTATGTATTTAGTACAGTGTTCCCAGTAAGAGTTCAGTACAGTGTACTCTACTTAATTTACTAGCAAAACTCAGGTGGGCAGTTTCGGTTTTTCAGAACAGCCCACAATGGCAAGAGTGGTCATATTGAAAATGACCTCTCGGAGTTCCCATCGAGGCTCAGCAGTTAACAAACCCGGCTAGGGTCCATGAGGATGCGGGTTTAATCCCTCAGCGGGTCACGGATCTGGCATTGCCATGAGCTGTGGTGCAGGTCACAGATGTGGCTCAGATCCCGCATTGCTGTGGCTGGGGCATAGGCTGGTGGCTTCAGCTCTGATTGGACCTTTAGCCCAAGAACTTGCATATGCCATGGGTGTGGCCCTAAAAAGACCAAAAAAAAAAAATGACCTCTCACACTTTGATCTCTGGGTCGAGACTGTTAATCAAGTCCAAGCGCATTGCTGCACGACAGGCCAATAAATCAAGAGATGAGTTGTTGGGGCTGGGAATAGTGTCTTTATTTGGAAAGCCAGCAGACCAAGAAGATGGTGGACTAATGTCCCAAAGAACTCTTTTACCCAGGTCAGGACTCAGGTTTCTTTTATACTTAAAGGGGAGGGCCTGTAGTTAATTGTTGCAAACTTCTTGGGGTCAGAATCCTTTGTTTACAGTTGTCCATGCCAGGCAGGTCATGATGTTCCTGTAAACTTCCAAGAAGACAAATGCTAATTCTGTTCTGCAAGTTTGTTTGCTGTGTGAATGGGACAGTGGTATAACTTTAAATGTCAGAGCCTTGAGGATAGGCTCGCCTGTATATTTCAGGCTATAGGCCAGTTCTTATAGCAAAAGCAATGGACTACAAAGGTTAAAGTAAAAGAAACAGATCTCATATGGAGTTGGATTTGTTATTTTTCCATTAAAAAATGGAAAAGGGAAAAAGGAGAGAGGGGTCTTTACCCTTCTGCAGTTGGGTAGGTGAGTCAAGGGGTCCCACAGAGTGGTCCAGGCAAACACACGTAAACAGGTCCCCACGGGGATAGAGAGGAGCACAAATAGAGAAGAGAAATGTGGCTTTGCCGGGTCTTCCTAACACGTTATGTTTATTTTGCCCATTTTATTATGATGAGAAACAACCAGATGAGGGTGTGTGAGGAAAAAAAGGAAATGATCGCACAAAATGTATTTGTTACTCGGCATGGCGTAATGGAGGTGATTTTAACAGCAGGCAGAAATAAGCTCCTTTTCAGTAAATTAATTCGATTGTGGTGACAAAGCATCCTGAAGTCAGAGAGGCTGCCTCTGGCAAACCCTTAGTTCCTTGGCAGCAGTGCTGAAACCTAACTTTATGTAATTAAAACAGGGGAAGCTCCTTTCTGGGAGAATGAGCCAGGACAACCAAATAGAATAGCAACTTCTCGAAATGAATTTTCTTTTCCTTTCTCTTTAAGAAAAAACACTGATCAAATGATCAGAATAAATTAATTCTGTTCCTAAAATAAGAAGGCTAATGCCCGTGACAGTGGAAGTTATGCCTCAGGCCATTTTCTGTGAAAAGGCAAGCTTTCCTCTCTCGTGTCCTAGGCCCCTAACCAAGCCCCACCTCACCATAAACCCAATGCAGCAGAAACCACAGCAGATTCACTACTGTTCTGACAATCAGAAATGTGATGCTGGGGAAAATCTGGAAAACAAAATAGAGGAACTTCAGATAGTTTCTGTGTACATCTGTTTTTGTTGTTTATAAATCCCACCCACGTGGACACACACATCACACAATTTATTTCGGTTTTGTTGCAAATGTTAGGCAATGATTGGGCAAAAGGAAGCTGAACAAATCACAGGACTGGTATACCCACTGTGGCTCAGGGCTGGGGGAGAGCCCGGCAGAGCCCGGCCTGCAATCCTCAGTGGCCTCTCCTCATGGGAAGCGAGGCCTCCAATATCTGGCCCTCATCAGCCTCTGCAGCCTCATAAGTTTTTCGAAGTCTATGAGTCAGTATCTGTTCTGCAAAGAAGTTCATTGTGTCCTTTTTTTAAGATTCCACATGTAAGTGATAACCTTTGATGTTGGTGTCTCATTGTCTGACTGACTTCACATGATAATTTCTAGGTCCATTCATGTTGCTATGACTGCTGTTAGTTCGTTCCTTTTAGTGGTTGAGTAATAGTGCATTGTGTATATGTACCACATCTTTTTTTTTTTTGTCTTTTTTTGTCTTTTTGCCTTATCCAGAGCTGCACCCACGGCATATGGAGGTTCCCAGGCTAGGGATCTAACAGGAGCTGTAGCTGCCGGCCTTCGCCACAGACACAGCAACGCGGGATCCGAGCTGCATCTGCGACCTTCACCACAGCTCACGGCAACACCGGATCCTTAACCCACTGAGCAAGGCCAGGGATCGAACCCGCACCCTCATGGTTCCTAGTCGGATTCGTTAACCACTGAGTCACGACAGGAACTCCAGTATATGTACCACATCTTTATTTATACCTCTGTCGATGGACATTTATGTTGTTTCTATGTATAGAGTGCTGCAATGAACATTGGAGTACATGTGTCTTTTCAAGTCATGGTTTTCTCTGTATAGATGCCCAGGAGTGGGATTGCCGGATCAAATGTTAATTCTATTTTTAGTTTTCTAAGGAATCTCCATACTGTTTTCCACAGTGGTTACACCAGTTTACATTCCCATCAAAAGTGTAATAGGGTTCCTTTTTTTTCGACACCCTCTCCAGCACTTACAGTTTGTAGACTTTTTGATGATGGCCATTCTGGCCAGCGTAAGGTGGTACCACATAGTGATTTTGATTTGCATTTCTCTAGTAACAAGTGATGTTGAACATATTTTCATGTGTTTTTTGGCCATTCCAGCATTTATTGTGTATAGACTTTTTGATGGTGACCATTCTGACTGGTGTGAGGTGTTTTCATTTACATTTTTTTAATAGCTAGTGATGTTGAGCATCTTTTCATGTGTTTTTTGGCCATCTATATGTCTTCTTTGGAGAAATGACTTTTTAGATCTTCTTTCCATTGTTTGTTCGTTTTTGATATCAAGCTGCATGAATAGTTTGTATGTTTTAGAGATTAATCCCTTGTTGGTCTCTTCATATACAAATGTATTCACCCATTCTCTGAGTTGTGTTTTCATTCTGTTCTTAGTTTCCTTTGCTGTGAAAAAGCTTTTAATGGGTCCAATTTGTTTATTTTTGTTTTTATTTTCACTACTCCAGGAGGTGGATCCAAAAAGATATTGCTGTGATTTATGTCAGAGTTCTGCTTATATTTTCCTCTAAGAGTTTTATAGTATCCAGTCTTACCTTTAGGTCTTTAATCCATTTTGAGTTTATTTTTTTGCCTGACTTTAGAGAATATTTTAATTTCATTCTTTAACAAATAGCTGTCCATTTTTCCTGGTGCCACTTATTGAAGAGACTGTCTTTTCTCCATTGTGTATTCTTGCCTCCTTTGACATACATTAATTGACCATAAGTGGGTGGGTTTATTTCTGAGTTTTCTATCCTGTTCCATTGACTAATATTTCTGTTTTTGAGCCAGCAACATACTGTTTCAATGATTTTAGCAGTGCAGTATAGCCTAATGTCAGGGATCCTGATTGTTCCAGCTCCATTTTCCTTTCTTGGGATTGTTTATGCTCTTTGGGGTCTTTCATGTTTCCATACCAATTAAAATTTTTTTTGTTCTAGTCCTGTGAAAAATACCATTGGTACTTTGATAGGGATTGCCTTGAATCTATAAATTGCCTTGGGTAGTATGGTCCTTTTGACAATATCGATTCTTCCAATCCAAGGACATAGTTTATGTTTTCATCTGTTTGTGTCACCTTCAATTTATTTCATTAGCATCTTACAGTTTTAGAGTACAGTTCTTTTGCCTCCTTAAGTAGAATTATTTCTAGGTGTTTTATTCTTTTTGATGCAGTAGTAAATTGAATTGCCCTTAGTTTCCCTTTTGGTTATTGTTACAGTATAGAAATGCAATAGATCTCTGTGTATTAATTTTATATTCTGCAACTTTACCAAATACATTGATAAGCAGTGGTAATTTTCCAGTAGCATTTTTTTGGATACTCTCTGTGTAGTATCATATCATGTACAAACAGTGACAGTTTTAGTTCTTCTTTTCCAAATTGAATTCTTTTTCTTTTTCTTCTCTTTTGCTAGGACTTTCAAAAGTATGTTGAATGAAAGGGGTGAAGGTGGACATCCTTTTTAACTTTTCACCATTGAGTATGATGTTTATCGTGGGGTTATGAATACATGGCCTTTATTATGTTGAGGTAGCTTTCCTCTATGCCCACTTTCTGAGAGTTTTTATAATAAATGGGCATTGAATTGTGCCAGAAAGTTTTTTCTGCATGTATTGAGCTGATGATGTGGTTTTTATTCTTCAATTTGTTAGTGTGGTATGTCACAATGTTTGATTTGCAGACATTGAAAGATTCTTGCATCATCGGGATAAGTCCCACCTGGTCATTGTATATAATACTTTTAATGTATTCTTGTATTTGTTTTGCTAGTGTTTTGTTGAGGACTTTTTCATCTGTGGTAATCAGTGATGTTGACCTGTAATTTTTTTGTGTGTGGTGTCTTTGTCTGGTTTTGGTATCAGAATGATGGTGGCCTCATAGAATGAGCTTGGGAGAATTTCTTCCTCTGCAAATTTTTGACAAGATTTCAGAGGAATAGGTGTTAACGCATCTCCTTTGGTAGAATTTGCATCTGATTCTGGACTTTTGTTTGTTGGAAGTTTTTAAACCAGTTTTAACTTCAGTACTTCTGATTGTCCTCTTCATATTTTCTATTTCATTTGTTAAGTCTTAGAAGATTGTACGTTTCTAAGTATTTGTCCATTTCTTCTAGATTGTCCATTTTATTGATATATGGTTGCTTATAATAGTCTCTTTTGATCCGTTGTATTTCATATATATATATATATATATGTATCCATTATTTTTCCCATATGTATTACAAACTACTGAGTAGATTCCCCTGTGATACAGTAGATTCTTAATGATTTGTTTTATACAATAATGTGTGTATGTTATTCCCTTCCTCCCAGCTCCTCCCTCTCCTCCATGATTTCCTCTATAGTAACCCCAAGTCTGGTTTTGAAATCTGTAAGTTTGTTTTTGTTTTATAAATAAGTTCTTTGGTGTCATTTTTATTATATTTCACATGTAAGTGATATTATATGATATTTGTCTTCGTCTGACTTACTTTATCTCACATCTTCTTTATCCATTCCGCCATTGATGGACGTTAAGGTTGCTTCCATGTCTTGGCTATTATAAATAGTGCTGCAATGAACATTGGGCACTATGTTCTTTTTGAATTATGTATCTTTTCAAATTATGGTTTTCTCCAGATACATGCCCAGGAATGGAATTGCTGGGTCATATAGTAGATCTTTTTTTAGTTTTTTAAGGAATCTCCATATTGTCCTCCATAGTGGTTGTACCAGTTATAGTCCCAGTAGTGTAAGAGTGTTCCCTTTTTTCGACACCCTCTCTAGCACTTATTATTTCAGGATTTTTTGTGGATGGCCATTCTGACCAGTGTGGGGGGCGATACCTCATTGTAGTTTTGATTTGCATTTCTCTAATAGTTAGCTATGTCGAGGTGTTCCCATTGTTGCTCACGAACCCAACTAGTATAGTATCCATGAGGATGTAGGTTTGATCCCTGGTCCTGTGCAGTGGGTAAAGATTCTGGTGTTGCTGTGAGCTGTATTGTAGGTCACAGGTGCATCTCGGGTCTGGCATTGTTGCGGCTGTTGTGCAGGCCAGCAGCTGCATCTCTGCTTCAACCCCTAGCCTGAGAACGTCCATATGCCACCCTAAAAAAAAAAAGACAAAAAACAATTACTAATGTTGAGCATCTTTTCATGTGTTTTTTGGCCATCACTGTATCTTCTTTGGGGAAATGTCTGTTTAGGTCTTCGGTCCATTTTTTGATGAGTTGTATGTTTTTTATCATAAAGCTGCATGAGATGTTTATATATTTTGGGAATTAATTCCTTTCCGGTTGCTTTCTTTGCAGATGTTGTCTCCCATTCTGTGGGTTGTGTTTTAATTTTGTTTATGGTTTCCTTTGCTTTCCAAAAGGTTTTTACTTCAATTAGGTCCTATGTGTTCATTTTTGTTTTTATTTTCATTACTCTAGGAGGTAGTTCCAAAAAGATATTGCTGTGATTTATGTCAAAGAGTGTTCTGCCTGTGTTTGCCTCTAGGTGTTTTATAGTTTCTGGACTTATGTTTAGGTTCCTAATCTACTTTGATTTTTTTCCTTTTTTTTTGGCCATGCCACAGCATGTGGAAGTTCCTGGCCCAGGGACTGAACTTGTACCATAGCAGCAACCCAAGCTACTGCTGCAGTGACAACAGTGGATCCTTAACCCAGTATACCACAAGGGCACTCATTGAGGTTTTTTGTTTGTTTGTTTGTTTGTTTGTTTATTGTGTGTGTGTGTGTATGTGTGTGACATATCTCTGGTGTTGGAAAATGTTCTAATTTCATTCTTTTACATGTAGTGGTCCAATTTTTCCAGTAACACTTATTGAAGAGACTGTTTTTCCTCCATTGTATATTCTTCCCTCCTTTGTCATAGATTACTTGACCGTAGGTGCCTGGGTTTATTTCTGGACTTTCTCTGTCTCTGTGAATATAGGAGAAACAGTTGTCTATTGTGCTCTTAAAGTGGAGACGGTGACATCTCTCTTAGAACTCTGTGAAAATAAATAGAAGTCTGTAGCCCAGCAGAGCTTCATGGTCCAAAGAAGGCACCAAACATTTCTTCTTTCTCTTTTCCTTGGCATCCTTCCCATCTTGGAAGGGTAAATTCCATGAGCATATCCCAGTACTCAGTTTTATGGCCATGGGGTTTTTGCTTTATTGATGATCTTAGTCTGAGTACCAGGGAGAGAAAGATGACATATTCCAAGACTTTAGGCAAAACCAGATGGTTTTGTGCAGTCCTTTTTCCCAATGGAAAAACAGACATTGAAGTCAAGAAAACTGGGTTGTCACAGATGCTCCCAGTTTCTCTGTGGCTAGAAAGGAGCATGCCTCAAAGTCTCATATAGCAACAAGATAACATAATTTTAAGAACAGAGCAATGTAAAAGAGCTAGAAGTAATGATAGCTATAAGAAAGAGTGTATCATTATTATTCTATATACATTGTCACTTAATGGGTTTATGGCTTAATTCTTATTTACATTGTGTTTATGAAATATGAATATGACTACCACAACTAACATGGTTCTTATTTGATGTGTGTTATTTAAAAACAAGGCACGAAGTGAACTCTGTTATTTTTTCTAAATACTCAGAGACCTATGGAGGCCTTTTCCCTAACTATGAGAGATGAAGTGGTGGGGGCCCAGGTGTATTAGTTTCCCAGGTTCCCTTAGCTAATCACAAGAACATTCTGTCTAGTACATTTAGTAAACAGTTTGATCTCTGATTTGAATTCTAAAATTTAAAGGTTGTTAAGGGGAGAAAGCACCTGAAAACAGCTTCTCACAGTTTATCCAGGTCACAGTCATTGAGCCTTAGGTTATTGAAAATTGTCATTTCCTTCCCAATTTTGGAACAGTAATTGTCCATATGAACAGTCATTGTTTGCTCATCTTGAAACATGGCTTATTAAGTCAGGGCAGCCAGCTGGTAGGTCTTAGGAAGGTTTTTCAACCTAACAGGTTGAAGTCAAAAGCTTCACTGGCTAAAACAGAGTTAACCAGAAAATTCAGTTCAGAAAATACCGTTTTCACTGATATTCCTGGTGACTCAACGTTTTGTTATATTTTGCATTAAAAAGGAAGATCAATCATGCCCTGCTGGATGAAATGCTGCCTGGTGCAATAGCTTGGGCGGAACTCAGCTTTGTTTTCACTCTGCTGTGTGGTGCTTTAGGGAAACTGTGGAACCTCTCTGAGGCTCACAGTGCCAGCCTGGAAAATTAAGGATTAAATTAGAGACCTTCTGAAACCCTGTGGTTCCAGGGTACCCTGCTTGTGCCAAGTTATCCACCAGGTCCTACAGGTAAAGCCAAAGACATCAGCCAGGAGTTATTTTTAAGAAGCTCAGGTGTTATCTTCTCAATCCCTTCTCCCAAATTGTCTATCGTTTCCAAATACCTGTTCAGCAAAGTTAGTTGTGAGAGTAACACCGAAAGCTTTCTATCTCTGAGGATAGAGATAAAGAAGAAAGAAAGGGATGGTCTCTGCCCCCGGAATCTGTAGGTTAGAAATAAGTCACTTTCATCATTGTACTTTTCAGCAATTTGTGCTGAACCAGCAGCTTAGCAGAGAGATGAGAAGTTTTAAACAGACCTGACCTCTCCCTTCTAGGGACCTCCAAAGTCAGTGTCAGTGAGGGCCGAATGGACTCTGGGATTCTGAGTCCTAGAAGCTGGAGCAGAGACTCAGTGGCTGATTGCCAAGGCCGTTTCCTCCTCCTTGGAACACAGCTGCATTGTGTCTCAGCCCCGCTTGTGGGTCATGTGACTTGGCCATCGAGTTCTGTCCTATGGAATGTGGATAGAAAAATGCCTTTTCTAGCCTGACCCATGAAAACTTCTCACCTGATCCTTAAGTCCCTGTCCGTCCTCTCTCTCTCTCCCTGTCCCTCCCTCCCTCTCTCCCTTCATCCATCTCTCAGCTGAGTACCAACGCCCAGGGCAGCTTGGAAAGAAGCTACACATAGAAAGACAGCAGTCTGTAGCCCGAGTTCCTAAACAAATGTCTCCACCTCACATTGGGCTTTGCAGGAGTAAACTTTTGTATTCAACTGCAGAAAATCTGGAGTTTGTTATAGCAGCTAGCTGCATATAATAAATGCCTGCCTATATTTTTTTAAACTATATTTGCATTATTGATTACTCCATGGCATACAGTCAGTTAAATGGCAGCTTTTAAGATTTCACCTAATGAAGTCAATAACCGGTATGATTCTGAGGTCTTAATGAATGAATATTGATAAACCTTTGGCTACATAAACAATGGATTTATAAATCATTAGATAAATAGATAAATAAACAGCCCTGTTGGGATAGATAAGATGGAAAAAATGTCTTCTTCCCTGTGCCTTCCTATCTCTGTCGAGAACAGCTTAGAGCCATTACCGATTTACTCCTGGTGAAGTGAGACATAAATTGTGAAGCAGGCAGAGGACTCTCTGAGGCTGTTAACAGAGAGACTGACTGACCCACAGCTGCTGCCCAGCTCCTGGAAAGGCAGGAGGGAAATGCAGAAGTGCCATTAAAGGGAATACAGAAGTGCCATTGAAGCAGAAGCCAGGGCATCCCTGCCTCTCAGCACTGGGAAGGAAAGAGAGGCTGTTTGCCCATTCTCCATCCTGTTATAATCTTCAGACACTTAAAAGCAATAACTCTCTTGTAATATAGAATGGATATGTAATTCTAAACTAAAGTAATGAGAGAGATAGCATGATGGTAAAGCTGGCTCAAAGAGCATTTTGGAGAACAAAGAGTTAGATGGTCCAACAGAAAAGGCATTCTCAAATAAATTTGCTCAGTTAGACACAGAGCCGGAGTATCCTATAGTCAGTAGAACATAACCTCTAGGGTTATCTTTCCCACCTGAGAGATATCGCCATGTTACACGTAACTTCACTGGGTCTAATCCCATAATAGCAGAGCCAAATACAGTCGTGTTCCCCTTGCTAGGTAATTAACCCTCAGATAAGGCTGTAGAAGGATTCTCCAGAATAACACAGAAGAGCTCTGCTGCCTCCTCTTCACCTTATTTCCAAATTTTAAAAGATTTTTCCTAACATTCCCCATGTTTTGATCATAAGTAATATGCAAAGATTATTGTTGATCACAAAAAAGGCTGGTCTCATCATGTTTTAGCCTGATTTTTTTTTTTGTCTTTTTAGGGCCACACGCGTAGCAGATGGAGAGTCCTAGGATAGGGGAGAATAGGAGCTGCATCTGCCAGGCACAGCCACAGCCACAGCCACAGCCATGCTAGATCCTTAACCAACTGAACAGGAAAAGGGATCAAACCTGCATCCTCATGGATACTCACCAGGTTTGTTACTGCTGAGCCACAATGGGAACTCCTAGCCTGATTATTTACAAAGGTGAAACATGAAGTATTCATTAACCATATAATCCTCCTTGAGCATATAGTATTGAGCAAATACTAAAGCCATAGAATTAACTTCTGTCTGGAAATTTCATTAAGGGTGGGCTATTCAAAAGTCTTGATTGTTTGCTCTTCTATTTTGAGGCTAGAAACTAGGCCTAGGAAACCCCACCAGACTTCATATGCCATATTATTCAATATTGGTAAATTCTTTTCTCTTGGAAATTCTCCAGTTTTTATTAAGATCACCAGGAGTTCCTGTTGTGACTCAGTGGTAACAAACCCAACTAGTATCCATGAGGACTCAGGTTCAGTCCTTGGCCTCACTCAGTGGGTTAAAGATCCGGTGTTACCGTGAGCTGTGGTGTGGGTCACAGACGTGGCTTGGATGCCATGTTGCTGTGGCTGTGGTGTAGGCTGACAGCTGCAGCTCTGATTCAGTCCCCTAGCCTGGGAACTTCCATATGCCGCAGGTGCAGTCCTAAAGGAAAAAGGCAAAAAAAAAAAAAATCGCTGTCATGCCCGGAAGTGCCCTTCCACACCCACTGGGAGACTGGGATCCTGAAAGCCAGAAACATGTCTCCGGCCAGGTGTCCTGAGAAAGCTTTGTAAACATGAACACCACATGTTAAGTGTATCTTTTTAAAGGTGAGCTTGTTGGGCTTAATTAAATGGAGTTAATTTTCAACATGACACTCTAGATATGGCCTTGGCTGCACAGCCGAAGTGTCAGCGTATATGTTGGTAAACAGGAGACCAAGTTCTCATTGAGCATATGCAAACTGCTATATTGCTGTGCAAAATAAAGAAACTCAGTGTAAGTATCAGTTTTTGAGTTCTAAGATGCCAGAGAAAATCATTAAATCAGTAAAAGGATCATATTTCAGTTTACCAAAGCCTAGTCTACTAAATTGGAAATAGATTAAAAGTAAAGAAAAAAAAGATTTCCTCATACACCTATCAAAAATAGAATATTAAAAATGATACCATTATTCCATAGTAAATAACTCTAATTATATATCTCTCATCAGTTAATTCAATCCTATGTAATTAAGCTTATTTCGCTAGGTCTTGAGTCAGCAGGTGCTTTCCTGAAATTGCTTTTGAACTAACAGAATCCTGGACCTTCTGACCAGCCCCCTGTTACAGTTGTGTAAATGATGTCAGCTTTAGCCTGTGGAGCTTGTACCCCTGAGTCTGGCCCTCAAAACACCAGTGGTTATTGGTGCCTGGTACAGACTTTCCCTCAAGACTCTGAGTCTCTTCTTTCTTGAAGATACAGATTTCTAGCCTGTGGACCTTTGGGAAAAATATCAGAGGAGAGTAGAAGCCACCTGTAGATGAGACCATTTGTCTGTGGTTCACTTTTTTAGAGTAAATAATATCAAAATAGAGGAGAATTAGATTCTCTGTGGGGATATAATACATAGCTTTTTCCTGAGAAGTCAGTCATACCACAGACCAGGAGAGCAATGGAAACTCGCTAGCACTTCCCACTCTCCCTGTACAATGTACGCTTTCTGAAACACTAATAACATTTTACCTGTATGTACAAATGATTTGACTTGACAGATCAGTTTTTGTCATTCAGCCCTTAACAACTGTGCTGGGCTACTTAAGACGTAGGCAGAACAAACCTAATTGTTCATAGCATCCTCCTTTTTATAAGATGTGAGTTCCTAGGGAAACTTGGGGACATCACAAATGTGTTTACGCGTACAATAAATGTTATTTTTTTTCTAAGTTATGGTCCAGTTTGGAGGTGGCAGAATCAGGAATTGCTAGAGGAAATTTGCGCACTTGATTAAGATAGAAATAGGAGCCTGGTTACCCATTAGTCACTGATTAAGTGGCAATACAACATTTTAAATCAAAGAGGAAGGTGACACAGATTCATGGAAACTTAGTGCCTTAAGAATCGAGGATGTCATAAAGTTAGCACAAAGCACAGAAAATTATTCTGGTAAGAATTTGAATCCTTGCTATTTAGTCAGACAGTGGAATGTAAAGAATAACCTTTTGCTCCCCTTTTAAGAGTAGACTAAATGCTAAGATAAATTTATCCTTTTAACAGAGAAAAATCGATTCCAGCTGTATCTTACTATCAGATCTGACAGTATGGATTCTCTAGTCCCTCCCACCCCTTTTATTACATTTTCCTAATAAGTCCATCAACATGAACACATTTCCTCCAAATTTTAACACACTTCTTTGATTTTTTTCAGAATCATTACTTTCAAGTACTATAAAAAAGGCAAATAAATTTTCATTTCTACAAACCTTCTACAACTTTCTGTATCCAAATTTTGTCTTCCGTTGTTCTTTTCCACATTCAGGAACATCCAGATACTTTAGGTCCAAACTTATCCTCTTTTTTTTTTCCCTTGAGAGACACATTCCATTGTCTCGTAAGAAGTTAAATTTCCTTATGATTACTCCCAGTATAGTCTTAACCATTCATACTGATCAAAACTTGTAACTCAAGTAACCAAATTCTATTGTAAAGTGAGAACCGAGGGTAGGTAGGTAGCTGAGAACTACGTATCATATACAAGGACTTAAGCAGACCAAAAAGCTCACAGAACATATCATATGACCCCCCCACAGCTACCCACATGCCTTTATACCCTTGCTAAGTGTCAAAAAAAATCCATTAATATGACCCAAAGGTATAGCCACTCTATGCCAAATGAAAATAAGCGAAATTATATATCTTTATATAAGACTATACTCTGTAGCCAAGACTTCTGTATTATCTTTTACTTAGAAATTACTCATGTATCTAAAAATTATGTATTAATTACTCAATTTAATATTAGCCTCTGGTTTTGAAATTAGCTAAGTGTTGGGAATTACATTCAAACTGACACACTGCAGTTGTAATTGTTGCTGATTTAAAAGGTTTGTGAGAATTATAATTCAATTTACTTGTAATTTTTATATTTTTATAATCATAAATATTATATAGGAGTAACTTTAGCTTATATGATCAGTAAATTAGTCTGGAAAGTTTAGGAAATTCAGATTAGGCTCTTCTTGAAAAACATGCCCAAACCTTACTTGTAAGAAATCTTCCATTATACTATAACTCATACTGATAAAATCAAAGAAAACATATATAACTATTGTTAAGTTAAAATTTTTCAATCAGTTTAATTTGACCAAGAATTCACCTTGATTATTTCATTTTAATTTTTTTTAGGGCCGCACCTGCGACATAGGGAGGTTCCCAGGCTAGGGGTCGAATTGGAGCTACACCTGCCGGCCTGCGTCACAGCCACAGCAACGCAGGATCCAAGCCACGTCTGTGACCTACACCACAGCTCATGGCAACGCTGGATCCTTAACCCACTGAGTGAGGCCAGGGATCGAACCTGAAACCTCATGGTTACTAGTCAGATTCATTTCCTCTGTGCCATGACAGGAACTACTTATTTATTTATTTTTTTTTGATTTTTTTAAATTCTTTCTAAAGATGCTTTTTCGTAAGTTAGCTCATTTAAATATCAGAAGTTCAGCTTTTTTATTTTGGGAGAATTCTGGGGATGTTATTTATGTAAATGTTTAAAATGAACCAGTTAATGAATTTAACATTGTATTTTAATTTATTTATGCCCTTCAGAAGAAGGAAAATATTTCACACCCTTATAATGAGAAGTGAAGGCTTTTCTTAATTTCGGGCATACAAATCTACAGTGAACTTGCAGCTTCAGTTCTAAAACTCAGTCGCAGATCTAGAACATAGAAATACACAAATTCTTTGGTCCAGACCTCAAAGAGCTGTTCCAGGAAGCACAAAATTTGTTGTCAGTTGTTTTGGGCTCACAAATAGCCTCATGGGCAAACAGAAGATGCTCACAAACTACCTTGTCTCTCACCCAACAGAGAGTAGACCCCCGTCATCCCAGGAGAAATGATGACATGATCAGACCACGGAGCTGGAATCCCAGGCACTATAGTCACCAATAGTGATTAAGGAACTGGTGATGCATAAATCAGAATGAGGAGTAAAGTTGGTCAAGGACCAGAAATAAAAAGAAAAACACAGACCTAGGTTAAAGACAGAGAGCATGTATCAGGGAAGATGAGGTTTTATTACCATTTGGGATAATTCCCAGCAGCCAAAATAGCCTGTTAGACTCAGCCAGCCCAGGAGGGGCACTTCCTTGCAGCATCCTTGAATTACCCTCATAAGTTAGACTATTTGGCAATCTTATCCAGGCCTCCAAAGCTGAGCATTATAATTATTAGAATTTTCAAAACTTAAAAACCTATAACCATAGAAGGAACCATGTTAAAGATTTGCTGACTCATTGGTAAGAGAACCAGTAAGATAGTAGAGCTAGTTAAAATTGTATTTTGAGGAACAGAGGTTATATAGTTTATCCCCAAAGAAAGCATTCTTACATACTGGTGGTTCTTATAGTGTGGTAAGCTGAAAAACGATTCCCCCAGGATATCAACTCTCCAATCCTCAGAACCCATGACTGTGTTACCCTAATGGCCAGAAGGATTTTGAAGAGGCTTTCTTTTTTTAATGCCAGATATGAACCACATCCACAACCTAAGCTGCAGCTGTGACAATGCCAGATCCTTAATCCACCATGCTGGGCCTGGAATTGAACCTACGTCCCAGCAAGCCCACATCCCAGTGCTCCCAAGAAGCTGTCAATCCTCTTATGCTACAGTGGGAACTCCTGAAGAGGCTATTTAGCTCGAGGGTCTGGAGAGGGGAGATCGTCCTGGATTATGTGAATGGGCTCCATTTAATCACATGAGTCTTTAAAAGTGGAAGAGGAAGGCAGAAGTGTGTGTTAGAATGATACTCCTTGAGAAGGACCTACTGCCACTGGCTCTGAAGGTCGAGGAAGGGGGCCGTGAGCCAAGAAACGTGGCCACCTCCACAGTAAGGGCATGACCCTTACTGTTTACAGTTAGCAAGAACACAGGGACCGCTGTCCGACGCCTGAAAGGGACTGAATTCTTCCAACAACTAGAACGAGCAGAAAGCATTCTTCCTCAGAGCCTCCAGGAAGGAACACAGTCAGCCTACAACTTGATTTTAGTCTCTTGAGAACTGTGCTGAACTCCTGACCTCCAAATCTGTAAAATAAGTTTTTGTTGTCTTAAGCCCCTAAGTTTGTAATAATTTGCTGTGGCAACAGTAGAAAACTAACACACTGAGACAGAGATAAAATTTGTTAATATCATATAGGCCAATAAGACTATACACCCTTTGATGTTTTCTCTTAGCAGATAGATGTCTACATGGTGCATTTAAGTTCCTAAAAGTCTGCTTTCATAACTAATAACAGCCAAGTCAAACACAAGCGTATTACTCCAGATAATAAAACAGTTTTTGAGTGAATATGTTAAACAGTGTACCAGTGGACATTGAAGGCACATCCTACATTTTTGCCTTATTTCTGAGTTTAATTGTTTTGTTTTTCTTTACAGGTGAAACACGAAATATCATTTCATTTTATAAACAAAAATCTCCATAAGGGCATCACCTTATTTCTGTTGGTTACTGTTGTCTTATCACTATACTTGACCCATAGCAGGTGCTAAATGAATGCTTGTTGAATTAGGTAAAGAAATGCTTGCAACCTCATCACTAAATATTTCCTCCTCTGAAGTATGAGACTCACCCATACTGAATTCCTTCAGTTCTTTTAATATAAACAAACCGTGTTCTCTTTCACCATGAGACTTTTGCACTTGCTTTTCTTTCTTCCTGAAACCCACACCCCCATTCAGCTTGGCTAACAGTCATAGGTTGGATCTCAGCTTAGTTGGGACCTCCTCTGGGAAGTAGTGTCTGGTCACCTCATCTTCCCACATGTGTCTCTGCTCTTATAGCTTCTGTATTTAATGCCACAGCCCTTAATACGTTATATCTATCTTGTATAGGCCTCCATGGATGGTCTAATGCAGCAACCTGTAATAGTTCAATGTCAACTCCAGAGTCAGACTGCCTCGATTCACATCCTGGCTCCACAACTGACTAGCTGTGTTATTTTAGGTAAGTTGACTAATCTTTTTGTGACTCAATTTCTCATCTGTAAAATGAGGATGCTATTAATATATCCACTGCATACGACTGTGGTGAGAATTAAATGTTAATGGCTTAGAAAAGCCTGGTATATGGCTAGCACGTGGGAAGCTGTTATTGTTTTTTAAATTCCTTGAAATCAGGGCCACTGTGTTGTTCACTGCTATCCTCCGTTTCTGATGCAGAATGCCTGACACTGAGCGAATGCTCAAAATCCTTTGGTGACGTGAATAGAATTGTGACCCAGTGAGGAGCATCCTTTTATCAGACCTGAGCTGGAGATAAAAGAGCAAAGTCTTGAGTGAGATGAGCTACCCAGACAGGCTCAATACTAAAGCTAGGAGAGCGCTTCTCCCTGAAATGTCTGGAAGTCAAAGTACTGGCTCTGCTGCTCCCTGGAGGAGGCTCTTGACTCGAGCCTTCTGCGATATAAGCCTCGTCACATCACAGATGCGTTTAGCCTAGTCCCAAAACAGACATGGGTCCTCAGTGATGGCAGACCTTCCATCCCTATCTCCCCCCACCCCCACTTCCGCCCCTTCCTCCACCCCATCCCTGTTCGTCCTGGATCAGGAAATTCTCCGCAGCCTTGAGTCCCATTACATGGACACCAGGAATTAGCCTTTGGTTTTTTCTTTGTTTTTTAAATTTTATTGGGGTATAGTTGATTTACAATGTTGTCTTAGCTTCAGGTTTATAGCAAAGTGAATTAGTTCTACATATACATACATACATTTTTTCCCCCCCGTATAGGTTATTACGCAACAT
This sequence comes from Catagonus wagneri, assembly GCA_004024745.2. NCBI lineage: Eukaryota > Metazoa > Chordata > Mammalia > Artiodactyla > Tayassuidae > Catagonus > Catagonus wagneri. The sequence continues at coordinate 212,637 of PVHT020000128.1, forward strand.
TGGATCAGCCTTTGAATTTCCTCTCAAGGTGAGTTTCCAAGCCCTTGCTCAGGCCCAGGGTGTCCCTTGGAAAAAAAGCTCACTTTGGCTGAGAGAATGTTATGCTGGGCTTTTCACTGTTTGTTGCTGATGTTGTTAGCTGAGCTATCTCACTCTTTGTGATGGACAAACAGAACTGTCCCCTTTCGGACCTTCATCCCAGTGAGGTCTGGAAGCACCAGCCCAGCCAGGAACAGGCTACAGCCTGCGATGACTTAATCAAACTCACGCTCCTGCAGGCATCGGCATTCAGCCCCCACGGAGGGAAAAGAGAACATAAATTATGAGAAAGGCACAGTCACTTTGCAGAAGTTACCACGAGCCAGCATGGAATTTGTACATGGACAGAAACTAGGAGATTTAGTATGAATTTTTAAAGGGCTGGTCTTATTACATGCTGAAATGTATATATGGGCTTCATCCAAATGAGCTATGAGGAAGCCTCACCGATGATTGTCTAAGCCTCCTGGTTTCCATCTGGTTTTGAATAAGGTTTTGTAATCATTACCTTTGTGATTCTTATTTTAATGCTTTTATTTCCCTTAACACTAAGGAGCTTGAAAACACCACATAAATATAAGCGTTACAAAATGAAATAAAACTAAATAGCATCCCCTTGAATAATGATTATTATTATTTTGCCTTTGAGAAAAGTGAGCCAGGAGAAGGTTACACAAAATGTCAAAGATTATATAGCATGACAGCTGCGGAGACCAGACTCCTGGGTTCCTGATTTCTAGAAACATTGCCTTGTCTAATTCTCATGAGTTGAGTGCTGTTTTTCCACCATATACAGCTAAGAAAGCACTCTCTTGAATGAGACTGGATTCTGACAGTAGATATTTAATGAAAAAATATAATTATAATTTTACATACTTGGGTGACTGAAAAAACTTAACTGTAAAAAAAAGGTGTTCAAAAAGCTTATAATTATTGACAAGAATTCCAAATTCCGTGCCCTAGCTGACTTTCTTCTTCTCATCTCTCTAGGATACTGGTTTGTTGACATTTGAAGTGTTATTTTCCCAGAAGGCAGTTTGCCTGGGCCCATGGCACTTCCAGAAATCATAAGACCAAGCTGAAAAGACACAAAGAAGTTTCCCCTTTGGCTCCAGGCACCTCCTGGCTTGAATAAAAACAGCTTTTTAGCAACATTGCGCTACAATTTCAGAGAGTGGGTTGGCATCAGCCCTTTGAACAGTGCCATCTTGGTGCCATCTTAGGAAAGAATGGGGGGGTTCCCATCGTGGTGCCGTGGAAATGAATCTGACTAGGAACCGTGGGGTTGCAGGTTTGATCCCTGGCCTTGCTCAGTGGGTTAAGGATCCGGCGTTGCTGTTGCTGTGGCGTAGGCCGGCGGCTACAGCTCCAATTAGACCCCTAGCCTGGGAACCTCCATATGCCACGGGTGAGGCCATAAAAGGACAAAAAACAAAAAAAAGGAAAGAATGGGAAGCAGGATTTTTCCATACCTAATCCCCTTCTAGTTCTTCCGTCCTCTGCAGCTTC
>PVHT020000128.1:215184-359196 GCA_004024745.2 Catagonus wagneri
ATAAGTGAAATCATACAGTATTTGTCTTTCTCTGACTTACTTTACTCAACATAATGTGCTCAAGGTTCATTCTTTTTGTCACAAATAGCAAAATTTCATTCTTATTATGGCTGAATAATACTCCATTGAATGAATACACATCCAGCCCTCTGTATGTGCAAGTTCCTCATCCCCAGACTTGAGAGTTCCTAAAAGCAATACTCAACTTTTCTGCATGCCAGCCACTATTTCCGTAACATTTACATTGTGTTAGATGTTATAAGTAATCTAGCATTTACTTAGATTATACAGAGGTTGTACCTAGGTTATATGCAAATAGTGTTCCATTTTTACATAAGGGATTTGAGCATCCAGGGATCTTGGAGTCTGGCAGCAGGTCCTGGAACAGTTAGCTCCTGGATCCTGAGGGATTACTGTGCGTTTTCTTTATCCCTTCTTCCCTCCATGGACACCTAAGGTTATTTCCATATCCTGGCTGTTGTAAATAATGCTGCAGTGGACAAGGGGCTACATGCATCTTTTTGAGTTAGTGTTTTCTTTTTAATGGATAAATACCAAGAAGTGGAATTTCTGGATCATATGGTAGTTCTATTTTTATTATTTTTTTTTTTAGGCACCTTTCTATTGTTTTCTACAGTGGCTGCACCAATTTACCTGCCCACCGACAGAACACAAGGGTTTCTTTTTTTCCGCATCCTCTTCTTATCCTTTGATGATAGCCATTCTTACGGGTGTCTTATGGGTGTCAGGTGATATCTCATTGTGGGTTTGATTTGCATTTCTCTAATAATTAGTGATATTGAGTATCTTTTCATGTACTGTTGGTCATCTGTATTTCTTCTGTGGAAAAAAGTCTATTCAGGTCCTCTGCCCATTTAATAATTGGATTGTTTGTGTCCTTGATCTTGAATTGTATGAGTTCTTTATATATTTGGGATATTAACACCTTCTTCAGCTGTATGACTTGCAAATATTTTCCACATTTGGTAGGCTACCTTTTCATTTTCTTGATGATTTCCTCTTTCCTTAACCCACTGAGTGAGGCCAGTGTTCGATCCTGCAACCTCATGGTTCCTAGTTGGATTCGTTTCCGCTGCTCCACGACGAGAACTCCTGGTGTCAGATTTTTAAAAAATCATCACCACAGCACCACTGTCAGGGAGCTTACTGCCTATGTTTTTCTTCCAGGAATTTTATGGCGTCAGGACTCCTATTCACATCTTTAATCTTTTTTGCTTTTTATGGCTGCACCGCAGAATTTGGAAGTTTCGAGATCAAATTGGAGCTGTAGCTTCTGGCCTATGCCACAGCCACAGCAATGTGGGATCCAAGCTGCATTTGCAACCTATACCACAGCTCACTGCAGCATGAAACCCTGAACTCATTGAATGATTCCAGGGATCAAACCCATATCTTCATGGATACTAATCAGGTTCATTACCGCTGCACCACAATGGGAACCCCTAATCTATTTTAAATTAAGTTTTGTGTATGGTGTAATATAGTGGTCCAGTTCATTTTTTTCAAGTAGCTGTTCAGTTTTCTCAAAACTGTTTATTGAAGTGACTGTCCTTTACCCATTGCATATTTTTGGCTCCTTTGTTGCAATTTAATTGGCTGTCTATGCATGGGTTTATTCCTGGACTCTTTAATTTGTTTAACAGTGTTTTTATTACTATAGATTTGTAATATACTTTGAAGTCAGGGAGCATGTTGCTTCCAATTTTGTTCTTTGTTCTCAAGGTTGCTTGGGCTATTGGGGTCTTTTGAGGTTCCGTATAAGTTTTGGGATTATTTGTTCTAGTTCTGTGAAAATTGCCGTTCGTATTATGATAGAGATTGCAATGCATCTTTAGATTGCTTTGGTTAGTACAGGCACTTACTTTAACCATACTCATTCTTCCAGTCCATGAGTACAGAGTATATTTTCATTTATTTATGTCTTCCTCAGTTTCTTTCCTCATAGTCTTATATTTTTCAGTGTAAAGATTTTTCACCTTCTTAGTTAAAATTTATTCCTAAGTATTTTATTCTTTTTGAAGCAATTTTAAAGTGTAATTATTTTTCTTTCTGGTAGTTCATTGTTAGTGTACAGAGATGCAACAGACTTCTATATATTGATTTTGTGTCTGGAAAATTTATTGAATTCATTTACAAGTTTTAACTTTTTTTTGGTGGGGTCTTTTCTATTTATAATATCATGTTTTCTATAAATAGTGACAGTTTTACCACTTATTTTCCGTTGTGGATGCCTTTAGTTTCTTTTTCTTGCCTAACTGCTCTGGATAGGACTTCCAGTCCTATGTTGAATAAAAGCAGTGAGAGTGAGCATCCTTGTCTTGCTCCTGATCTTAGATAAAAAGCTTTCGGCTTTTTACTGTTGAGTATGATGTTAGCTGTAGTCTTGTCACATACAGTCTTTGTTATGTTGAGGTGTGTTACCACTATCCCTACTTTATTGAGGGTTTTTATCATAAGTAGATGTTCAGTTTTGTCACATGTGCTCTTTTTATGCATCTGTTGAGATAACTGTGTGATATTTATCCTTCATTTTATTAATACATGGTATCACATGGATTGATTTGTGGTTATTGAACCTTTGCATCCCTGGAATAAATCTCACTTGATTGTGATGTATGATTCTGTTAGTTTATTATTGAATATAGTCTGCTAATATTTTGTTGAGAACTTTTGCGACTATCTGCATCAGGGATATTGATCTGTAATTTTCCTTGCTTGTGGCGTCCTTGTAGGGTTTTGGTATCAGGGTAATGCTGGCCTCATAGACTGAGTTTGGACAAATTCCCTTCTCATCTAGTTTTTGGAAGAGTTTGGGAAGGGTTGATACAAATTCTTTTTTGAATCATTGGTAGAATTCTTCCTGTGCTTATGGATGTTTGTTTTTTGGGAGTTTTTGTTTGTTTTTTACTGAATAAATCTCCCTACTGGTAATTAGTCTTTTCAGATTTTCTGTCTCTGATTCAGTCTTGGAGGGTTGTATGTTTCTGAGATATGTTTCTAGGAGTTTATCTATCTCTGCTAAGTTGTCCACTGAGACACCATCTTAATCTAAAAGCATCGTGGTTATCAGAGAGAAGATTGCCTGGAGGTTCTTGAACCATCTCCAAATAGCCAACCAGTAACAGTAACTTTCTCTGGCATTTGTTAAACTGCCATGCCCCCTCCCTTGCCCCCAGTGTTTGACCGAGTCCTCTTGATAGGGCCAGGAGGAGTCAGCAGGTCTCAAATGGCAGTGTAGCAGAGCCTGGCCCACCAGCAGTACCTGCTTCTGCCCAAGAAGGTGGGAAAGATGCCAAGGATCCTCTTAGAAGCTCCATGTCTCCCCACCTCTTATCCTAGGTGATCACTGGCAGGTACAGACAAAGCATATCCACATCCACACATCAGCCTTGATGACTGAGGAAGGGTGATGGATAAGATTGTCAGTAGCTCTGGGAAATAAAGAAGAAAAGTCAAACTGTAAGCCATGAATTCTCAGGACCTTTATGACACAAAGCAGCAGGAAATGAAGACTTTAAAACAGAGTGGTGGTTTATGGCGAAAAAAAAAAAAACAACTGAGAACAAACAATGAAAAATCACAGGACCAAATGAGTGTTGTTCTTCAACGTAGTCTCTTTGGCAGACTTGTTACTTATTCTAAAAATGCTCCCTTGCTCAAAACGGTTGCCCAACTCCAGCTTCAAAATTACTTTCCAAGCTTCTGTTAATATCTGTTAATATCCCATTAATGCTGCTGAGTCTTTGTCTTTTGAGGATAGATTTAAATTTTATAGAACAGACAAAGGTCATTAAGAGTCTAATACTGGGTAAGTTGAATTCATCCCACCACTTAGCCGATCCTCTGCATAGTGCTTGTGAGCTAATGAAGCTAAATTTCTTATACAGTTTATAAAATGACCCAAAAGACCATCTTAAAAGAAGAGTAGAAGAGTTACTGTAAGGTCACTTTAGAGTAACCAAAGTATCTTTGGAATAAGTATACAGCCTTTCAGAGTGGATACTTAGAAATGGGTAACATTCACTAGGGTACATAGGTCTGGGCAAGATTCCTGAAATAATATAATGGCCTGTTAGGGCCACAATCAAATACAGCCTCAATTAAAAGCATGTAGTACTGTTTTTCCTTGTCTCCATTTCTGAAAACTTGAATAAAGGAAATGAGCTCCTTAAACCTCCAGAACCTTCCAGAAAACCCTTCTCTCTTGACCTCCTACCATGACCATGAGAGACAGCAAGAGGCTGAGAATGAGCCTGAGGTCAGGTGAGCCTGAGAGAAAAACAGCACGTTTTGCCAGTGGCCTATGCTGATTTCCTTTTCCTCCAGCTGGAACTGTTTCTTCACTTGGTAATTCACTGTAAAATGCCTAGGTATTGGGTCTCTTGTCTCTAAGCGCTTTAGCCCAAACGTATAATTCTACATCACATTCATTTAAATCAAAGGTCATTATAAACACAAAACGTAATTTGTAAAACATACACATACACACAAATCAAGTTTGTTAAAAGAAAAAAAAAAAGGGCACATTTAGCATTCTCAAAGGCCACGTTACCGATTTTAGAAGCCAGATGCTGAGAGAATAGAGATGTTGAATACTGTAGTTCTGAATTGAGCAGAAGTAAGTTTGTTTGAATAGTTTGGCTAGATCTTTTAGGTTCTGATTTGCATATAACTAGAGCACAGCCAGCCCTGGGAGACCTTCCTCACTGCTAGATTGCCCACTGACCAGGTATTGTAGGTTCGCATTTGGATCAGTTAGAAACCTCACTGTCTGAGTGCCAGGTTGCTAAAGGAAGAAAGCAGAAGTGTGTTGCTGTGGGCTTGTGCTTACCATACCAAGACAGAGGTGGTCTGATGGATGTCTGGAAGCCTGGGACCCCCTTCATTCTCCCCTCATGTGACTGCCTGTGGTGTCTCCCATCCACCTTGGAGAAAAAATAGCCCTTCACTCCCATCCCCACCCAGGACAACCATCACCCCTAGCACTTCTGACGCTTGAGGGAACTAAGCATCCTAGCCCTGAGCTCAGCTGAGGCAGGATGATGCAAATAGTGCTGCAAAGACCAGGAAGGCAAAGACACTTTCCTCTACCTGCAAAAAGAACAGTAATGGTGATGATGACGATGATGACAGTGGTGGTGCTGATGAGAGCAGACTTTTGGAGGGCAAACACCATATGCCACCCATTTTAGAGATTTCTTGTGTTAATATCCAAAGAAACTTTATGAAGAGGCAACAGGAAAACACAGTTTGAACTAGATGAGTCCCCTAACCCCAAGTGTTCATTCTTTCTGCCTGCTTTTCTTTGGGGACATGGCCCAGACGCCTCCTCCTTTGGAAAACCTTCCCTGCCCTTGCTCCCCCTAGCACAGGGTGAGTGTCTTTCTTTGGGCTTCTCTGTGTCAGACCACTCGCCCTTCTGCCCACTGGAGTTGTCTGTTAAACATGTCTTGCCCCCTCTGTCAGCCTGTGAGTAGCAAGTGACTGGCTTTAACTATAGAGAACAGTACGGAGGTTCCTTAAAAAATTAGAAATAGACTTACTATATGATCCAGTAATCTTACTCCTGGGCATATATCCAAACGAAACTCTAATTTGAAAAGATACATGCACCCTAGGGCTCATTGCAGCACTCCTTACAACAGCCAAGACATGGAAGCAACCTAGGTGTCCATCTGCAGATGAGTGGATAAAAACAATGTGGTACATCTACACCATGGAATACTACTCAGCCATAAAAAAACGATAAAATAATGCCATTTGCAGCAATATGTATGGACCTAGAGATGATCACACTACGTGAAATAAATCAGAGAAAGATAAATATCACATGATACCACTTAGATGTGGAATCTAAAGTATGACATACGTGCTTATTTTCAAAACAGACTTTGAAAACAAACTTATGACTACCAAAGGGGAAAGGAGGGGGATAAATTAGGAGTTTGGGGTTAGCAGATACACACTACTGTATGTAAAATAGATTAAAACAAGGCCCTATTTTAGAGCACAGGGAACTATATTCGGTGTCTTGTAATACCTATAATGGAAAAGAGTGGGGAAAAAAAGAGAGAATGGCTTTATTTATCTCTGTAAGTTCAACCCAGCCCGACCTTAAGGACAGAAGATGCATGTAGCAAATGGTTGTCAGATGCATGCATGGATGGATAAAAATCTGTACACAATGCTTGGATTCAAGAGATACTGAGTACCTCGTATGTGCCAGGCATTTTGTTAGGTGCTAAGAATTCAATCACCAGAGTGTCAAGGTTCCTTCGTTTTCAAAGGAACTTCCAGTTGGGTTTATAAGTTTATGAGCCCTAATTCTTCCCCTTCTCCCTGCCTGGGAGAACCCATCTCAGAGTCTCTTTCTCAGTGTTTGGGATATACACCAGTCTCCCCTGCGTGTAGAGTGCAGATCAGGGGTCTGGGCCACGTTCCCAGCCCTGTCTGGAGAGAGAATCATGTGAAGGTGGATCGCAGTGGTGGTAAAGAAGCAGCCGTTTCTGTCTCTTGCTTCACTGTCCAGAGGCTTCTGCCTGTGATAGTTGCTCTCAGGGCCACACTGCAGGTATTCACGTTTCTGGGTGACTGCTCTTCTGCTGACCTCGGTCACGATCCAGTGCAGCAGATGCCAGAACTTTACCTCTCCACACTGAGTGCCCATCACAAAGCTTCATGTAAGACAGAACTGGTTGCCCTTTGCTCCTACCCCTTGGCAAAAGTCAGTGTTAACTGCCTGCTTTTGATCATGGCTGTGTCTCAGGCAATCACTTTTCTAAGCCCCCAATGCACCTGCAAGATAAGCGTCCCAGATAAGGGAACAGGAGCTCTCTGGAGTTGCACAGACTCACTCTGGACCACACAGGATTTGAACTCAGGTCTTGCTAGTTCTATGTTAGGTGCTTATGCCACAACATCAGATTTTATGGAGCAAAAGGAAGGGCACCATTTTGAAAAACCCAGGGGCAGTAAAATGATGTGGATGAACCTAGATTCTTTGCCGTCATGCTGAAGGCCGCGGTATTCCTCTGTGGAATTGCAGTCTTTCCTCTTACAACCTAAAGAAAAAAACTGCTATCTTCTGATGGAAGAGAACTGCCAGGAAGGAGCCCAGGAGGGCTTGGCAGGGTACTGTTAAATCGCTGGTGAGCCAGCAGGCCATGGCAAATGCTGCGCTCATGGACAGCTTTATAATCCAGCCAGCGGCGGCATTCTGCCTGCTGTGCACATGAGATTCTGGAAAGATGGGCCAAGGTCAGGGCAAATCGGGATTTATTCCCAGAGGATGTTGTGATCTGATTCTTGGGGAGCTGTTGCAACCCTGCTGTGTCATGGTGGGTTTTAATCACGGCAGCTAATGTGTGGCGGCCACCAGCTCTGCACCAGCCTGTGGGCTGGGCCAAGTTTTCTGTGATGAAGCTGGCAGTGCCCATGGCTCGGTGAAGTGGAGGTCAAGTGAATAAAGTTCATGCAGTGTGAGAAGTGCTCAAGTGGGGTAGCTCCTTTTTGCACCTCCGCAAGTGTAAGAGTTCCTCACTGACCTCCAGGGCTTTCAGCTACTGTCTGTGCATGAGGCAAGGGCACTGATGCCTAATGGCATCTGGCTCTCTTGCGTTCAGTGAGCACCTGTGGGCCAAGGAAGAAACAAGGCTAGTTAGACACAGCCCTTAATGGCAAGTTGCCTATCTTTTCAGCATCATTCCACACGTTTTACAAAAGAGAGAAAATCCTTCCAAAAGGCTTGTCAACTTGCCTGGGGTCATGGAGCTGATGTGTGGCAGATACAGGACTGGAATACTAGACTCTTTGGCCACATAGCCTCTGTTTTTCCACGATACAACAGATGCTGAAATGACTCTGAGATAGTTCCCTAAATGAATTTCGCATCATCTACCCCCATCTGTAAGCATTCTCTGGAGTTTGAAGAGATGCGCTGATACAAGGCCAGTGGCTTGTTCATGAGCCCGATCTGGCCAATTAGCTCAAAGGCCTAGCAAGAGCCAAGCTGTTTCAGAAACTCTTCCTGGGAGCCAGTTGGTGTCATGGAGGGGGGACAGTGGGCCTCGCCCAAGGAGCCCGCGACAGTTAGATTCTCTTCGCGGAAGACTCCGAGATGCCCCTCCGTGCCCCTTCAGGAAGGACTTGCCGCCCTGCTGGGGGTGCGCAGGCAGGACACCATCTCACTTGGGGCCATGCCCTCCTTGGGCAGCCCATATTCAGTGGTGCAAGGCCAGGCTATTTCAGCCCAACATGGATTGGGCAGTGCTGGCTCCTGAGCTCCCCACAAGTTTGGCCAAAGCTTTGTGGGGCCTCCATCATAACTGGACTTCTCCCTCTGCCTGACGCAGCTTCCTCCCTTCTTCACATGGGTATTTGTCCCTCATGAGCATCTTGTACTCTGCAGTCTGTCTCAGCATCTGCTCCAGGAGTCCCCACTCTGCAGCAGTCGTGGACCCTTTAGGGGTACACGGGTGTGCAGGGTTGGGGAACAGTGATGCAGAGAAACAGCACAGCCCTTGCTCTTAAGATCCTCCTCATCGGGTACAAGGGGAGAAGTGGGGGTGACTCAGCTCAAACTCCCACCTGCAGATGCGCTCAGAGTAGAATGGGCTTGCCTCTGCCCAGCAGCCAGCTCAGTGGGGCCATCCCTGTGCCCAGCCTGCACAGAGGGCTGGGACCACAGCCAGAGTCCTTCCGGCCCCAGACACCAGCTTCTTCCCGGCCGATCTGCCAGTGACCTCTCCCAGCCCTCCCTGCATACCCACCGACACCATCCTGCTCCAAGCCTCCAGCGCCTTTCCTGGGCTCTTCCACCAGCTCCGGCTCCAGCCCCCTGCTTCTGGTCGTTCTCCACAGCCACAGCAAACTCAGAATACAAGGCAGAGCACTTCCTCCACTGCTCGAAGCTTTCCAGTAGCTTCTTATTGCTCGTAGCATAAAGTCTACTACTTAAAATGGTCTGTGACATTTCCCATGGCCTGGCCCTGCCTGTGTTTCTGGCCTCAACAGAATTTTTTTGAGGGTCTGACACATGCCTAGCACTGTGGTAGGTGAAATATAGCAGTGAACAAAGCAAAGTTCCTTCTGAGACTCCGTCATGGGGGGGAGAGACAGGCAACAAACAGGCAAACAAATAGCAAATGTGTTGGAAAATGCTAAGTGTCATAGAGGGGGAGAAGAAGTTCTTGGGATGGGTGAGGGGAGCAACAAAGAGGAGGAGGAGGAAAGATAGCGTCCATAATAAATTCATATTTTAGCAGAGACATAAAAGTCTTCAAGAGAGGAAGCCATGTGAATATCCAGTATGGGGGCAGGGCGGGCAGGGAGGCCATGCACCAACAGAGCAAAGAGCAAGTGCAAAGGCCCTGAGGTCGGTGTATGCTTGATAGGTTTCAGGAAAGTAGGGTGGCTGCTGGAGCAGAGTGATGGAGGAGGAATGGCGGCAGAGTTCAGGAGTCTGTAGAGTCTCATGGGTCCCCATAGGAGTTTTAAATTATACTCTGAATGAGCTGGGAACTGTGAGGGGGTTTGAGTAGAGCAGTGCCATACCTGACTTTTTTTTTAAAGGGGGACACTGAGGAGCAGGGAGTGAGAGGGATATGGGAGACCAAGTGAGCATAGTCCGAGAAGCGGCGGACCAGGTTGGCAGCAGAGGAGGACGGCAGATGTGGTCAGAGTCTACGTATATGGCCGCTCTAACTGGACTTGCCGAGAGTTGGCTGTGGGGTGTGAGACAGGATCGGGGTAACTGCAAGGCCTGAGACCCCGGCGGGGTCAGGATAGCTGTTCTTTTTACTGAGATGGGGAGACAATGAGAGCGGCAGGTTTTGTAGGGGAATCGAGAGTTCACTTGGACATTGCAGTTCAACATTTCATCTCTTACCCGCTGTCTGAACTAATTGTACTCTCACACTGGTCATCTGTCAGTTTCTGGAAAAATCAAGCTCATTTTACCTCAGGGCCTTTGCACATGCCTGTCCCTTGGCCAGCCGCTCCCTGACCTGTGGTAGGCAGTGGAGAGCAGCTGTCTGCTAGACAGGACTCTGACCCTCGGGTACCTTCTTCTTTCAGATCTCAATGCAGCTGTCACTTTCTGCCCTTCCTTGTGTTGAAAGTTGCTCCCACCCCTTCCAATCACAGAAGCTATTCTTTGTTTTCGTAGCATTTGTCACTGTGCATACCCTTTCTGTTCCAGTGTTTATCTTCTACTCTTTTAGCTCCATGAGAATTAGAATCATGGCTCTCTTGCCCCTGAGCACTTAGCTCAGTGCCTAGAACATAGTGGTTGCTCAGTAAACATTTGTTAAATTATTTTGACGAAGAACAGGAACCGTCACCCTCTATTCCAGGGGCTCACAGCCCAGGAAAGGAGATGTCACTCATATCAGTCACATGTAAGAGAGAACCAGTGTGACAGGCCAAAGGAGCACCTAGTGGCAAAGGGGCAGAGATGTGGCCTGGCCTGGGGCACCTGTGCAAGGCCAACTCAAGGAGAGAGCTGGGGCAGGTGGAGAGCTGTGAGGTGTGGCCGGGGTGGGGAGCGGGCCTGGCTGTGGTGGCCCAGCAGGAGTGGGGACAGAGGCAGGCGGGGCAGGCCAGGCTGGCCTTCTCTCCTCCACGGCCAGCAGAGGGAGGGTGCAGAGCTCTGCCAGGACCAGGGAAGGGAGCACCAGGAATGGAATTACCAGCCTCATCTGCCACAAAGCCATTCCAAATGCTTCTTCTCCAGGTGGCAGCGGGACACGCAGGGGCCGTAAGTCAGAATGAATTGTGGCTGTCACGCAGAGGGTAGTTCCCCAGCAAGTCCTTTGCAGACACCAGAGGAAAGAAACGCTGCTGGGTTCAGCCCCCAAGGCCTGTCTAGAGGGTGTTTTAGCCCTGCCAGCCCCGCTTGACCCCCCAGCTGCAGTCACACTTCTCTGCTGACAAGTCCTGTCCTCAGAAGCCCTTGCCTTGAACATAGTTGGAAAGTAGTCCTCCTGACAAGGTCAAGGCCTAAAGGAAACACAGCTGCTGCTGAAAAATACCGAAACACTCCCTGTGCTTTAACCCCCACCCACCCACAGACCACCCTCCCTCTGCAGCCCAGAAGGTTACTCTGAGGCTCTGTGTGGGTGGGGCCGTGAGGAGCAGCTTTTCCACGTCTCCAGCAGAGGGAGGCAGGTTGTATCAGCTCGGAGCAGGGGCCAGAGGTGGGACAGGACTGCTGTGCTGGGGACGCCAGCAGGGACAGAGCCAGGCTGGCAGGTGTCTTGGGAACTGCTGGTGCTGGCTGTGTTTAGCAGCAGCTTTCAGAGAAAAGCTTGGTGGAGCCCATGGATTCCTCTGTTCTGGGGTATTTTTCTTGGCTTGCTGAGGTCTTTGACAGTGTGGTCTCTCTTCCTCCTGACTCTGGCTGGGGTCTGTGCCAAGCTGAAGCTGTCTTTAAGAACAGGACACCCCTGTATCTGCATCTGGCACCAAGGGGACATGCTCAGATGGAAGAAATCCCCCCTCCCCCGATATCTGGGCACCCCAGTGGCAGCCCCGGGCCCTTCTGTGGTTCCAGGGGCCATACCTACAAGTGTGGGAAGATGGGAAGCGCCTGGCTCTGGGTCATTTCCTCTGCTGGGGTTTTTAGCCCTCACACAGTCTTGTTGGAGAGCCTCTCCCTGGGTTATTCTCCCTGACTGTGCTGTGAGGGTGCTACCTTTGCCTGAAGCGCCACCAGGGTTCCTGTCTAGAGGCCTCAGATGTGGTCACAGTCTTGTCCTCCAGTGCCCCCTAGTGTTTATCCACGATCATTGCACCATGACTGCTGAGCCTTTCCTCAGTTCCCTTAAACATGGTAAACACTGCGTTACTACCACATGCATCACCCTTTCCTTAGGGCTCTGAGAGACACCGTGCTTGCCCTAAAAAGAATGAAATTTCCCTGGGAGCTGAAAGTATACCCACAAGGGGACACTGAAACCAAATCAGCGTGTAATCTTAGAAAAATGAGGAATTGTTATTTATAATAAGAAAGATATATCTGGTCTTTGCCTACTGTACTTGGCACAGAGCTCCTAGAACCTTTGGAATTTCCTAATTGATGACGTGATGAAGGGGTCGTGCTAGTCTAGTGAGGTGACTTTTCAAATGCACTTTTGGTTGGGGCTGGTTTCCAAGAGAACCAGTCATACATTTAGAGGGTTGAAAGGTTTGGGTCCCCTCCTGCTCCTGTCCCATAGCTCTGACCTCAGAGGTGAGAAGAGGGACTGGAGATTGAATCACCAATGGCTAATGATTTCATCAGTCATGACTCGGTAATAGATACCTCCATAAATACACAAAAGGACTGGTTTGGAAGCCTTCCAGGTTGGTGGACGCAAGGAGATTCAGGGAGAGTGGTGTGCTCAGAGGGCTGTGGCAGCTGCTCCCCCTTTCCCCATACGTACGAGATGCCCTATGCACGTAGCTGTTCCTGAGGGTGTCCTTTCATAATAAACTGGTGATCTGACATGTGAGATGTTTCTCTGAGTTCTTTGAACTGCTCTAGCAAATTATTTGAACCCAAGGAAGGGGTCACTGGAACTTCCTATGTATAGCCAGTCAGTCCCAAGCACTGGGCTTGTGATGTCTGAAGTTGAGGCAGGGGCCATCTTGTAAGACTGAACCATTAATCTGTGTGACTTGATGCTATCTCTGGGGTATAGGGTCAGAGTTGAGTTGAATCGTAGGACACCCAGCTGGTACCTGGGAATTGCTTGATGGTATAGAGGAAAGCCTCCCTCTCCCCCAACACACCTATTGGAATTGACTTTCAGGACCCTTTTAGTTGGTGTCAGGAGTGGGATTTGCTAACTTGCACACAGAAACGTGGTTTGGGCAGAAAGGATGGAACAGCGGAGAATGAAGAACTTTTGATTCCTAGGCAGCAACATGGTCACCTGTGGCATGGAGCAGGTGCTGTGTTAAGGTCAGTTACCAAAGGTAAAAATACCACTGGAATTTAGAGTTGGTTCCACTCCTAGAGAGTTGAATCACTGGATATATAAGGAGAGGCAAGATGATAAGCATACTAAACATACAGTCATTTGATTCTTGTTTATCCATAAAATAAAAGTAGAAGAAAAAGCTGCACTGGACCTTGATGCTAACCCAAACTCAGATCTGAATCTAAGCTTTGGCTGCTAGCCTCCAAGCTGCCTAGACAGGGAAAAATTATGCAGGGGCAACAGAAGGTACCTCTAAGTCCTCTGGTTATCAAGAAAGTTGTCAGAGTAGGGGAGGGCAAAACCAAAAAAACTGTTGAAAACAAGGAGTATAGTGTGAAGGGATTGTCTCAAATGGTGGGTATCGTCAGCCTCCAGGGGAACTTTTACTGAAATAGATTCTAAGAGTAACTAATTTAGGAGCCTCGTCTTTGGTTTTGAGTGCTTCAGAGTGGAATAGCATGTTTGGGTTGGTACAGAACCCACAGCTCATGATGGAACAATCACAGATGTCTGTATATGATCTGGACACACAGGAGGTTATTTCTATAGGGAACTTGTAAGGTCTGTTTACCCTGAGAAGCAGGACTGCCCATATCCCCCTGTGAATGCCAAGTGGAAACCCCAGTAAACAGCTGATATGCTTTGCCTGCAAGCCATGTGTGACCGGTTATGAGATGACCGGGATGGACACCAGCTGAATATGCCTATTCCGCAGGTCACGCTAAGTGTTGTGGATAGGGGGGTCCCTTCCGCGTGGGTACCCCCAAATAACCTTTTTGCTGCAAAACCAAAGGATAGTTTGGGAGGCCTTAACTGCCATTGGCGTGGGGATGGGGGACAGACCCTGGCTGAGTCTTCCCAGCTTAGGGAACATCTGGAAGTCCAGAGAAGGGAGTCTTTCCCCTTCAAAATCTCAGGAATCTCAAAACAGAGACACAAGGTGAATCTGACAGCTGAGCATGGAGTCAGGTAAACTCAATAGGCGCTCGGAGTCAGAAGCACAAAGGGAGCCCTTCAGAGGTCCAGCCTGGCCCAGTCTTTGAAGTAGCTGTCCATGGAGAAGCGGTGCGGAGCCTCTGTAACGCCCACAGGTACCTGATCCGTGCGAGGTGTCTTACCACCTCTGGTCTGGTGGGAAAGACATTTAAAATTGTCCCCACTTCACAGATGGGCTCAAAGAGGTCAACTATAAGGTCACACAGCTGGTAAGTAGCCAAGCAGGATGTCCAGCCCCTCTGAGATCCTACAACTGACTGCCCTTTAATAACAACCACAACTCACCCTGTGTGTGAGTCCGTGATCTCATACATTCTGTTTAATTTAATCCTCATGTCAGCCCCATGGAGCTGAAGGTATTTTTTCCATTTTGCAGGTAAGAAAAGAAATACCATGCCCAGGATTCATTGTCTAGTGGGTGGCTGAGCTAAGATTTAATGTTGAGGCTCAGATGTGCCTGGTAACACAGGACCTGCTATGACACCACAAGGTTCTGGTATGTGTCCCGTCTTGATGTTAAAGCTGGGGGACAGAGTTTTCCTGGAAAAGCTATCCCGCTGTCTCCCAGCCAAAGCTGGGGATCCCCTCAGCCCCCCCACCCCATCTCCCAGGACCTGCCCTGTCACGTGCAGTCCGCGCACCCTCCAAGGAAGTCAAGTGCCACACGCAGTCCCCGCCCCCATCAGCAGGCCTTGCTGGTACTGTTGTAACTTCTGTTCCTTCTCCCTGTGAGCTTCTGCCCTATCATTTCCTGTGACGCGACATGGGCAGGAACAAATGTCCCCGGGATTACTGCAAGGGCCCCTTAGCACGTCTGGCTGAAAGTCAGCCCTGCCGTTTCCCCTGAGCACCCTCTCCCCCCTGGAGCTGAGCATTTCTGGGCATCCCCTCCATTTCCAGGGCTTGCCCGTGAGCGAGATACAGCGCAGGGCAGCAGGTAAGAAAGATGCTCATCCGGAGACAGGGCAGCAGTGACCTCCATTCCCTGAGCCAGGATCCCAGGATGCCTGAGTGACCTGCACGCAAGAGGCAGTGCAAAGCCAACATTCATGCAACTCAGGGTCCAAACCAGGGCTCACGCTCACTGGGATTGTCACTGCTAAGCCCTGGACCTGCTCCGTTCCGTATAAGTGTAACAACCCAGTGAAGGCAGAATTAGCACGTTCCTGTTTTATAGATGAGAACGGGGGGCGGGGGGGGGCTCAGTAAACTCAGGTGATTTGCTCAAAGGTTCAAAAGCCTGAATCCCTGGGGGTGGGTTTCACTGTCTCAGGATTAAGAAGCAGACTACGTGCCCTGCCTGCAGCTCTGAGGGCGCACGGCCTCCTCCCCACCCCTGCTCCACACTCAGTGCCATCAGGAGACAGTGACGGTTGGCAGGAGGAAGAAAAGGAAGGAGAATGAGGCAGCTAGGCGGGGGGAGATGCTGAATATGGGCGCTCAGAAGACCACATCCCTTTTTGTGCTGGGCACTGTCTGCTGAGGCCTGGCCAAGGTCAAGTTGGAGGTGGTGGCAAGAGATTGAAATTCACAGTAAAAGGACAGTAAGCATCCATTCCTGTGTGGCTGTTTCTCTGGGCCCTACTTCAGGTCAGGCTGACCCCAGGCTCTTTATGTAGACAGACAGTGCAGCTGCGTGGGCAAGGAGTCGTCCGCTGGCAGATGCACGTTCTCATGACCCCACCGTGTGGACCTTCATTAATGGAGCAGCGCACACTCAAGGAAGCGGGTAATGTGTAGGAGCTCTGTCTGACATCTGCGTTGAAAATTCGTTGCTCTGCAGCTGTCGCATGTTACTGTTCTGGGGTGCCTGGATGTCACACGTCACCACAGGAGTGGGGTGGCTCACGTGGCGGCATACAACTGAAGGTAGAAGTCATTTTCTGAAAAGGGTTTTAGTATATGAAACATGACCTTACAGGAAGCAAGCCGTATGGATTGGGAAGCAGAAGTCACAACTCCATTTGCTTTGTGTCGGTTTAAGGACTCACACACTTTTAAAATCAAAGTAAACACAAAGCAAAACAAAACGAAAACGGAATGGAAAGCAAAAGAAGAACAACTAAAACCTCCCTGTCAGTCTGTGACATTGCTCCATCAGCAGCAGGCCTGTGCAGCGTGTGACGGTCCCAGTGAGGGGGAAACACTTGTGAACAAGGACAGAGACGCGTTTCAGCTCTGCGGAGAGCCGAGGGGGTGGGGGCCTGAGCCTCCAGCCGCTCCGAGTTCCCCCTGTTGGGCTTGACTTGGGCCCAGGGGAAAAGTTGGACTCAAGATTTCCTAGGCTTCCAAGACTGGACTGTGAAGGGACAAAAAGGCACCGCCCACTCACTGCCCTGATCGGCTTCTTAGAGGAAGAGTTCTTAGTTTTGACTGCATATCAGACTTCCTTGAGGAGCGTTTAAAAAATCTTCGTTTTCGCAGATCATTTAATGTTGCCGAGAACCTCACATCAAAGATTTAAAAACTTCTTTGAGTGATTCCCTGGGCAGCTAAAGCTGAGAAGCCGTGCCCTGGAATACTCTTGTTGATTTCAAATTTCCTAGATTGTTGACAGATTTTGATAATCTGCTTTATGCTCATGATGCATGCTGTCCATTAAGACCTGGCTCCAAATCTTTCTTGTTCTCTAACTTTATTTTTTTTTTTCCTACAGCCCCAGCAGCTTGGGATCCGAGCCACATCTGTGACCTACATCACAGCTCACAGCAATTCTGGATCTCTGACCCACTGAGTGAGGGCAGGGATCAAACCTGAATTCTCATGGGTACTAGTCGGATTTGTTTCTGCTGCACCACAGTGGGAACCCCTCGTTGCCCATTTTTGATCCTCAGTTTCCTTCCTTACTTACTGGCATTGGTTTCCTCAAAATGAGCATGAACTGGAGGCAAGTAATTAATTTATACTTAAAAAAAGAATGAATAAAATTCTGAAGGTATTTCCCAGGCCTCCCACATCCTATCTAAATGCTCAAGCCACAAATGCCTTTGCAAAATAAAACATCAGTCCTGAAAAACCCAGCAAGCCAGAACCTTCAAGTTTCTGCTTCCATTTTCAATCAGGTCCTTGATTTTTATCTCTAGCCTTAAAAAAGAAGAAAAAAGAATCCTTTTTGGAAGATTTGCCATCTCTTCAAATAACTTTTTTTTTCTTGATACATATGATAATGTGCTGACTCTGATTTTTTATAAAAAATTATACCAGGCAGACAGGTTTTAGGTAATTTTTCCCACTTCACCACCATTCTCTTGTCCTATTTTTTAAGTCCTTTTGGAAGTGCCTCTTCCAATCAAAGGAAGGCCATTTATTTCTAGATCTATAAATAGCTATAGTTTTTTAAGATTCTTCTAGCACATTGTATTCCTCTGCTGTCTGCAGTCTTCATTTTCTTCCCAGTATTTTTTATACCTATATAGCCTGAAAAATATTTCCCTGTGGGGAAAATTATGACAAATATACTAAAACAAAAGTGACCATGCCAGGTGCCCAGAGGGTGCTTAATAATTAGTTAATGAATGAATGGAAAAATAGCAAAGCATCTTTCCAGCCCAGGTATAGATTTCAGCACTAGGAATCACCACACATTCCTAGATAAGTATATGTGCAATAATTCTGGGGCAATATCTAGAGAAAACTTCCAGTAGCCAGATGAAATCTCTACTTCCATCTCTGCCTCGAATCTCTAATGCATCTTGGAGAAAACCTGTTTGGATTCAGAAATAAAGGAAAAGATCTGAGATTATTTGGTAACTTAGGGACTTCGTTTATTGCACTTATAAGATAGTCTAATTATTTTTAATTTTTTATCTCACTATATTCATTTTATTTTTGCATTCATATTTTTGTCATGTTCCTATCTTTTAAACCATGCATCCTTCAATAAGACACACCTAGTCATGCTTCCCAGGTGTCAACTTCCTAATCTTTAGGAGTAGCTAATAATTAAGAAAATATTTGGTTTCAGGATTTAAATTAAGTATGTCTATAAAAGACATATTTTGTATGTCTAAAAGAAAATCAACCTCCAGGAATCATGCTCAGATCTCTCTTTTTAAAAAATTATAGTTGATTTGCAGTGTTGTGCCAGTTTCTGCTGTGCAGCATAGTGACACAGTCATATATACATATACATTCTTTTTCTCAGACTATCTTCCATCATGTTGTATCCCAAGAGACAGGATATAGTTCCCTGTGCTATACAGTAGGGCCTCATTGCTTATCCATGAATCAGTTTTGTCAAAATGACTGTATTAACCAAGGCAATCTATAGATTCAGTGCAATCCCTATCAAATTATCAATGTCACTCTTCATAGAACTAGAACAAAAGATTTAAAATTTTTATGAGAACAAAAAAGACCCCTAATAGCCAAAGCAATATTGAAAAACGGGACTGGAGGAATCAGGCTCCCTCATCTCAGACTGTACTACAAAGCTATAGTCATCAAAACAGTATGGTACTGGCACAAAAGCAGAAATATAGATCAATGGATCAGGATAGAAAGCCCAAAAATAAACCCAAGCAACTATGGTCAGTTAATCTATAACTAAGGAGTCAAGAACGTACGGTGGAAGAAGAAAAAAAAAGATGGTCTCTTTTTTTCTTTCTTTTTATTTTTTTCCTTTGATGGCCACACTTGCAGCATATGGAAGTTTCTGGGCCAGAGGTCGAATTGGAGCTGCAGCTGTACCAGTGCTATAGCTATGACAACACAGAAACCTTCACCCACTGTGTGAGGCCAGGGATTAAATTCATATCCTTGCAAAGACAACACCAGGTCCTTAACGTGCTGAGCCACAAAGGGAACTCTCATGCTCAAATCCTTAGCTGACCCATCCTGTCTCCTACCAAGGTCAGGGCTTCATGGTGCCATGGAAAAGACCCTGGATTTGGGGGAAAACCTGTCTTTCAGTCTGTTCTCTGCTTTTTCAAAAAGTGTATTACTTTTTCAAAGAGGAGTAAGAGTGCATTGTATGGAAATTTTGTTCTCATTTTGGAAAACAAGGTGGGGTTGATTATTTCTGTGATTGTATTTATTCTTGACCTGCCCCATGATGCCCAGTCTTAAGGAGACTAATCAGTTTGGAGAGGACACAAATAAAAACAGCCACTTCTCAGCTGTTCCAACATGCCAGGCTATCATAAGCCCTATGTTTCCATCCTAGGATTCCTGAATTCCCAATTCTGAGAAAAAAAATAGATCAAGAAGTCAGGAAAACGGGAAACAAGTATTATAAATTTCCTTTGAGAATTAAAGCCTAACAAGTGATAGAGACTTGCCTGGCTGGAAGGATCCACTGACTTCACATTGAAAGCATGGGGTGGGAGAAGGTGACAGAGAGTGAAAGATTAAGGAACCTTGTCACTGACAGTCTAATCTGTTCCCCTTGTAGCTCCTGCTGCACTTGTAAGTTGGGATCCCTGCACCTGTCTGCTGCTAATGGTGAGTCATTCTTATAAATAATATAAATATTAATAAGCTTATAAACATAGTATATTTTATACAAGCCCTATGAGTGATGGTCCAAGAAATAGTCATTTTAACAAATGAATTCTTTAAATTGGCATTTTTGTCGTGTGATTCTGTGTCATATCCTTAGTCTTGCTGGGAGAGCTAAATGCTGCGTTACCGGAATACTCTTTTTACATTTGCTGGCATTTATCCAGAGTGTGAATATTGCTATAAGTTACAGTTCTTTGTAATGACATTAAATATTCTTAGTCTCTCTCTTTTTTTTTTTTTAAGGGCTGCACCCAAGGCATATGGAGGTTCCCAGGCTAGGGATCCAATTGGAGCTACAGCTGTCAGTCTATGCCACAGCAGCATGGGATCTGAGCCGTGTCTGTGACCTACACCACAGCTCACAGCAACGCCAGATCCTTAACCTACTGAGCGAGGCCAGGGATCGAACCTGCAACTTCAAGGTTCCTAGTCAGATTCCTTTCTGCTGCGCCATGACCAGAACTCCTCGTACTCTTCTTATTTAATCTTGTGTATCAAACAAATTTTCAGACAGCCATAGTAACGATAATGGAGTATGAAGAATGTTAGAAGTACTTTAAGAAAAAAATTTTTTTTTTTTTGTCTTTTTGCCTTTATGTAGGGCTGCACCCGTGGCATATGGAGGTTCCCAGGCTAGGGGTCTAACAGGAGCTGTAGCTGCCGGCCTTCACCACAGCCACAGCAACGTGGGATCCGAGCCGCGTCTGCAACCTTCACCACAGCTCACGGCAACGCCGGATCCTTAACCCACTGAGCAAGGCCAGGGATCAAACCCGCAACCTCATGGTTCCTAGTCAGATTCATTAACCACTGAGCCATGAAGGGAACGCCAAGACAAATTTTTGATTTCAGAAATTCCAGGGAATTTCCGGGACTTCTAATTTCTGGCTACCCTCAACTTTATGTCCTCAGTTTCTCTTAGAGTCTGGTACCCTATCTCTCCCGCTAAGATGAGCTGCCACCCCCTTGAGATTGGACTGCTGAGCTGATCTTATAAGGGTTTTGCTTCAGTCCATTCCCATGCTGGAGCCAGAGAGACCTGCAGAAACTCAAGTGTGTTCATTTTATCCCCTCGCATAAGACATTTTAATGACCACCTGCATTAAAAGGTGCTCGACCTCATTAGCAACCTGGGAAATAAACATCAAAACCACCATTAGAGATAAACACATACATGTCATCTTGGCACAGAATGCAAAGTCTCCTCTCCCCAAAGGCAGGGACAGTGTTTGTTTTTGCTCACCATTTTACTGATCAGTTGAGCACAGCTCTAGGTGGGCAAATAGGGTGGATAAATGAATGAGAATGAGACGCACCAGAGCCTTCATGCTATGTACTGAACATAGTGTCACTCAGAGTGGCTTTTTTCTCTGAGGCTGACAGTCAGATATCCCTTTATTTATCCACAGTGCCTTCTCCTGTGGCAGAAAGTGATTCTTTTTATCCCGAGTTTTCCCATCTTGAACATGGGGAGGCTGTACAACAGGCCTGATATTTCCTTCCTTCTGAAAATACATCAGGCTGTATCAAATTATATAAAAATCCATTCAGACATAGCTTAACGTTAGCAACACCATTGCCTCATGTTGGCAACAGTTTGGCGAGAAACAAATGAGATAATGCGCATAAAAGTGCTTCATGAGGCACAAGGCATTGTGCTGAATTAGTACCCAGCATGAGAGTCAGCATGCATACACTTTACAGTCACCTGGGCTCATACTGCAGGGTCCAAGCTCAGCCTTGAGAGATCCTCTCTTAATCTGGGAACCCCTTCTTTTCGGGTCCTCTCTAACCTGCTTTGGGTGCCTAATATTCCAGAACCTAACTTCCTTAATCAAGGTTCTCATTCTCTCTGGACAAAACTGGACTGTAGCATGAAACACACCAGTTTTCAATGTCGGCCTCTCAGCTTAGACTTTCCTTGCCCCTTGATCATTCTCTTAAACCTCAGTTTCTGCATCTGTGAAGTGGGAATGGCAGTCTGTCGCTGACAAGGGTATTTTTGAGAACTGAATAAAGCTGTGTGTTCAAAGTAGCATTCTTACTATCTGGTTCATAATGAGTGTAAAATAGGCATTCGTTTCCTTCCATTTCCCTCTGAGTGACCTCCTCTAGTCACCAAACTTGTCTTCACTAATAGGAGGGGACAAGAATGCAGGGTTTGGTAAGACAAGAGATGGAGATAGCAGGTTGGGTAAGATAGCTTGCAGTCCCTTAATAGAGCACAGGGTGAGAGATTTGTTCACACAGAAGCCTGCCAGCCTCTCCCAGTGACCACTGACCCTTTTGGGTGGTGAAAGGATTGGAATACACAAGAAAAGGAACTGACATGCTGAGCAAAGACCCCTGTCTGAAAGTATGTTCTAGAAGCGTGATGGTTCTCCAGATCTCACAGTGGCCAGCTGGAACTTGCCCATCCTGAGTATGAGTGGACCATTCAGCACGTTCCAGGAACCATGCCAGCAAGACCTGAGTACGAGTTGGTCATCCCCAAATCACTTATTCCCCAAATCTGGACTTTAAAGCACTACTATCTTAGAGCAAGACTCGCAACAGGGTGACCTTGTCAGGGGCTTGCAGTGAGAGTTCATTTAAGACCACCCCCCCCAACTGGGCCCTCATCTACCCACTTTTACACCGAGTAGGTGGGACCTGGATACAAGGCCTCCCCAGTCTGCCCACGGCAACTTATGCCTCTGGATCAGGGACTTTCCCTCAGTTTTGAATCAAATTAATTCTGCTGCAATTGAAATACGTTTTTAAAAACAGAGAAGGGACAGCTTTTCACTGTTACCAGCTCCCAGAGGCATCCTTCCTCTGGTTTCTTGGTGTTCCTCACACTGAGTTTCCTGACCACAGCTCTGGACCACAGGGTGCTGGCCCTGGGGTGCTGGCCCTCGGCATAATGGATGTCAGGTTGTTCCTAAAATGCTCCTATTCTGTACCCCCTCTCCATTCTTTCACATAAATAAGAATTTGGTGCACCATATGCACCTTGGCCTATTTCCACTCTGATTCAATACAGGAGTTGATCAGACACAAAATGCTCTCAGATATAAGACCCACATATCTGGGATTTCCTTGCCTAGTCCCAATTTCAAATATTATGTCCTATTTCCAAATCAGGAGGTCTAAATTTCTATCATTTCAGTAAAGATTAGGAGCAGGAAAATGAATGTGAAATTAACCTTTCAGAGAGAGAAATGATGAGGAAAGCCCATGTGTAATAGTCAGAGCAGAATCTACCTAGGCAGGAAGAAATGTGCCTTTTAGCAAGAAGAGCCTTTTTTCACTGTGGGAACCCACACAAATGGGATGTGCATTTTTAACCGAGTGTGGTTTTACTGCCCTCCAGTGTCTCAGGATGTTAAGAACTTACTGAACCTAAAAATGCCTTCTTACCACTGGCTATAGATTTTATAGTCATAAAAAACAAACAAAAAAAATGAATAAAACTCAGTGAAAAACAAAATTAGAGATAATCTAGTGGACATCATCACCCTTTGTATACGTGGAAAACTGAAGCCCAGAGAAGAAAGGCAGGCTCAACCTGCCTCAGTTAGAGACAGCATAGCAAGGATTAACCATCTCGCTCATTCATCACTTGTAGCATATGTTAGTTTTTTTTTATGAATAATACTTGGAAAAATGAATTGCATTCTTTGCTTGTTACATTATGTTATTTTCTCTGAGGTTCCTGAGAGCAGAACAGTACTTCTTTCTGACTCCATAGCTACAGGGCTTTTTTTTTCATTTTTTTGGTTTTTGTTTTTGTCTTTCGTCCTTTTAGGGCTGTACCCATGGCATATGGAGGTTCCCAGACTAGGTGTCGAATCAGAGCTGCAGCCGCCAGCCTATAGCACAACCATAGCAACATGGGATCCAAGCCGCATCTATGATCTACACCACAGCTCACGGCAACACTGGATTCTTAACCCACTGAGTAAGGCCAGGGATCAAACATGCGTCTTCATGGATCCTAGTCGGATTCGTTAACCACTGAGCCATGACGGGAACTCCACACACCTAGAGTTCTTAATTCAAACTCTGTCCCTCAGTTCCTTTTTATCCCTTAGGAGAAAGGAAAGACTGGATCCTTGTCACTCATGACTCCATTTCACGTACTTTACAGGGTTTAGACACGTTAGGTTTTAAATCAGTATTTCTGAATCAATCAACCAGTTTGATGAGTGGAAAGACAGTTTGCTGCATTATTAATTGTGATGTTTTTGTTGTCATTCTCATTGCTATGGGTGTGTAAGCATTTTGTTGAAAGAGCAGAATTTAACAGAATACAATCGTAAAACAACTCTCTCCCAGGTGCTACTCTTTTTTTTTTTTTTTTTTTTATCTTTTTGCCTTATCTAGGGCTGCACCCGCAGCATATGGAGGTTCCCAGGCTAGGGGTCTAACAGGAGCTGTAGCTGCCGGCCTTCGCCACAGCCAAAGCAACGCGGGATCCGAGCCACGTCTGCAACCTACACCACAGCTCACGGCAACGCCGGATCCTTAACCCACTGAGCAAGGTCAGGGATCGAACCCGCAACCTCATGGTTCCTAGTCAGATTCGTTAACCACTGAGCCATGATGAGAACTCCCCAACTGCTACTCTTTTAAACCTATTTGGTGGGCTAGATTTTTTTCCCCACTCACACACATTGCTTAAATCGATAATAGGTCTTATCGCTTTTGTCATCACTTTCAGATGTAAAAATGACCTCTGGTCACTTTTAAACACAGCGATTTAATTTTCTAATCAATCGAAGGTGGACTGTTCTGGATGGTTCTGTACTAACTTTAGACGTGAGAAGAGGGTATAACAGTGAGGTGCCACTCATGCTCTCAAACTGACAAAGATGAAAGCAGATAGGACATGCCTACTTTTCTAAATATCAGACCAACGTATTTAGGTCAGCCCCTTTCCCACAATTGAAAAGCCTGAAAACAATATTAGAAGAGAATCTGCTGAAGATCAGCAGAGAAAGTGCACGTCTGCCCTGGATCTTCAGCTGGCCGGGCCACCCTGCAGATTTTGGACCTGCTGGCCTCCGCAGGCTTCTGTATATCAGATAATCAAATGTATATGTAAAACTGCTTACTGAGTTTGTACCTTGATCAAGCCCCAAAATACCCTTTTTATAACCTGATGATGTGGGTTGTTATTGATATTCCGTTTATGGGCCCAAACACAGCGCTCAGTGGTTGCAAAACTTGCTGAAGGACATATACCTACTGATTACTAAGATCAGATCAAAACCCACATCTTTCTGACACCAAACTCATCTTCTCTTTCCATGGGTTGTTCTCCTCTTTTCCATAATCTTACTGGCCTATTCTGTCATTCTGTAGGTGGAGATGATGGACTTGATTTCCTCTCCTGACAGGCCCATAGCACAGCACCCCGTGGTGTCCAGTGGGGGGCCCTGCCCTGCCCCGCCGACTCCCTGACCTTGCATCTCTCTGCCAAGTGCACACCAGATGCTTTCAGGGCACTATCGCTCTCCAAGTGACAGATCTTAATGCTCATAATCATCACCCATTATATCATCATTACTTTTTCTGTGGAATTAAAATCCTTTTCATGAGAGGGCAAAAAAAGTTCATCTGCCTTACAGCATATCCCAGACTTCTCTATTGGGGTAGTTGCTCTTTAAAATTTCCAGCTGCGGCTCCAGAGTGACTTTTATTATGTTTCTCCCTGGCAGTTTGTGGAAAGGATGTTGGAGTCACACGGTAACCTCTGCTGTCAGTGTCTTTCTTTTAGAATTTACAGCTGGGAAACAATGAGTCCTTGAGGACAGGGGCAATATCTTTCTAGCCTCCATGTGCCCGGCACCATGCCTGACACATCATAGGTGATGGGTAAATGCTTATCAAATAATGGGCATTTGCCATTCCTTTTTTTCAAGCATATCTGAATACTCTGCTTTTAAGTCTATAGGGTGGCCCTCAAGCTTAATGGAATTGGAGCAAAACATACTTAGAAAGATATAAGTAGGAATTTTATGTCCCATTTTACAGACAAGGAAACTGAGGCATGAGATAGTGAGATACTGAAGCCAAGAGCTACACAGCAGAACCATGGAGGAGGCAAAGCTAGTCGGAGATGATCAAATACCTTCCCTCTCTGCATCCTGCTACACGAACCCTTCCCCATGTCATGGGTTGGTTCATTCTTTCTTCTCTTTTTTCTGATCTTACCATTGCAGAAGTTCTTCCTCTCTTAAACCAGTGCAGAAGTTCCTGGCCGCACAGGGTCAATGAGGTATAAGCCCTGCTTCATCAGCATCACAGCAGGGACCAAAGGCAAGCACTGTGAAGTTCCTTCCCATCTAAGCTTCCAAGGCAGCATCTTTGACCCATGGGTCAAAAGAGAGTAGCTTGCATCACATTCTGTGGCCAGGGTTTGCTGGCCTGTTTGTCTCCCCACGAGGGGGCTGGAGGCCCTGGAGAGACAGTGAGCAGTCACCATGGGGAGAGTTGAGACCCTGGAAAAACAGCACTGGGGTCTCAGCTACATGCTCATTCAGTAACCCCTGCCTGCCAGGCACTGTGCTGCCATGGGGGGCTATTATGGTAACAAGACAAGAACGGCCCCTGCTCCTGGAGTCTTCAGGGTTACATCTAGAAGATAGGAATTTGATGAATGAATTAAAAATGGCTGGAGTTCCCACTGTGGCTCAGTGGTAACAGGCCCAACTAGTATCCATGAGGATTCGGGTTCAATCCCTGACCGCTCTTGGTGGGTTAAGGATCTAGTGTTATTGTGAGCTGTGGTATAGTTTGCAGACGTGGCTCAGATCTGGTAGTCCTGTGGCTGTGGTGTGGGCAAGCAGCTGCAGCTCCAATATGACCCCTAACCTGGGAGCTTCCGTGTGCCACAGGTTCAGTCCTAAAAAGCCAAACGAGGAAACTAATATTTATGAGTGTTTACTATATGCCAGCCACTGCACTGTTTCATGCATTATTTGAAGATGAGTTGGTAAATGACAAAGCTAAAGATTCAAACCATACCCATTTCTGTCTAACTCTATATAATGCCCAAACCGATGAAAATAGAAAATGTAGAAAATATGAAATATGCGTAGCACTTAAGCATGACGATAGGATGGAAGGGATCTGGATTTGAGTCAGAACTCAGGGCTGGAGTCCTGTATCTGCCACCTCTGTGATGATGGACTGAAGCGGTGAGGCCATGTCAAGTCAGAGGAAGCTCCATGAGGCAGGGCCAAGCAGGTTCACTATCTTGCCCTTAACATCCAGTACAAAGAAGGCGCTAGAATTCGGTTACAGTGGCCTGATTTCAAAAAAAATCTTAGGGAGTTCCTGTGTCGTGGCTCAGTGGTTAACGAATCCGACTAGGAACCA
Source organism: Catagonus wagneri (assembly GCA_004024745.2). Lineage (NCBI taxonomy): Eukaryota > Metazoa > Chordata > Mammalia > Artiodactyla > Tayassuidae > Catagonus > Catagonus wagneri. Next base: position 242,034 of record PVHT020000128.1, read on the forward strand.
TGAAGTTGTGGGTTCAATCCCCGGCCTCTCTTAGTGGGTTAAGGATCCGGCTTTGCTGTGAGCTGTGGTGTAGGTCATAGACGCAGCTCGGATCCCGTGTTGCTTTGGCCGTGGTGTAGGCTGGCAACTGCAGCTCCTATTTGACCCCTAGCCTGGGAACTTCCATATGCTTTGGGTGTGGCCCTAAAAAGACAAACAAACAAAAAAGGTTCATACTGGTAAATTTTGTTATGTGTATTTACCACAATAAAAATAATAATACTTAAATTAAAAAAGTAAACATCCTGAGAAACCAAGTACTGTTACAAGAGCTTAGAACATAGTCAGAGGGACAGCCCTGCAGGATACGAATGGAGAAATCATTCTTCGGTGACATGCTGTGGCTGATTAATTACTGATACCGGTTCTCACAACCAGTAATAATACCTTCTCCTGTGCTGACGCACTAACCACTCTGTGTACTTTGCAGCCACCAGAATAGAAGCAGTTATGTCTCTTTTGTACAGAGGAGGAGAGCTTAAGTGCTTTCCTGTCAGCTCCCCTTGGGAAGAGCCCGGACTTGAACTCAAGTCCTGGATGGAGCCATCCCAGCAGGCTCCTCGGAGGGCGCCCTCAGGCCAGGCGGACCCTGATTTGGGTGGACCAGTAGCTGTCATTTGAAGATGAACCTTGATGAGATTGCAAGGGTCTCCAGTACCTGTAGACTGAGTGTAGCTGGGAAACAGTTACCGTTAAGAAAACAGGAAAGCTCTAACCCAGACCCTGTGCTCTCTGGGCCAATCATATCTTCCACTGACATGAACGCTCTACAAATAGTGGTGCGCAGGACATGGGATCTCTTTTGCGCTTAGGAGGAAGACTAGCTTTTCTCAGACGGTCCAGTCCTAAGCTGTACCTTCTCCATCCCTGAGGAGCGGGTGAGTGTGTGAGGCTAGGCCCTGTCTGGGGCAGCTGCCCTTCATTCATGCACCTGTCTGACAAGACTGGACGCCAGCATCAGTCAATTGCTCTTAGGACAGGCACTGCCATAAACCCCTAAGGGACATCTTTTCCCCTGACTGAGAACCACTGCCCCAAGAGAAGACCTCCACGGGGAGAGGTTAATCATTTCAGGTACTTAACCCATCTTGGTAGGCTGGTCTTTTCTCCTGCCTCTGCTGGCCTAGTGTACTGCTGGTCCTATAATTCAGGGATATACGCACACTGAAGGAAAAGGGAGTAATTTCTCTTCCAGACTCGCCCCACCTTTTCCTTTTGCTTCACGTGGAAGAGCCTGGAGGATCTAGGAGATGTTTGCAGTGTGTTATTCAGTGGCAGAAATCAGTGAAGAAATTAAACAAATGCTACCAGTGATTGGTGAGGGCTCTGGCCCCCCATAGGCCAATAAAGGGGATCCTGTGGTCCTGGACCTTGGATAACCTACCCCTGGTGTCCTGTCCTCAGTGGAGGGACTTGTCAGTGTGTCCCAGTACAGCTGGCCACACGCTGGACTGCTGTGGCCATAGGAAATGGGCTTTGCAAGGGGTTTTCCAGCCCGGGGATGCTCCATGGTAAGTGGTGTGTGACTGAGGGTCGCCTCATGCATCAGAGAGCGGCTCTGCCTCCTTCCGTGAGGACGGAACAGGAGCTGTCAGCAGAGGGTGACAAGAAAGTCACACACAGCAAGCAAGACAGTGCTTAGCCTATCGTAAGCGTTCAGTAAGTGCTAGCTGTGACTTTTCTTGTGGATATAACTAAGAAGGCAGCGTGTTCTCTGCCATACTAGAAAGGACCTATCCCTGTTAGTCACAGTCTCATGAAACAAAGGTCAGCCATTTCAGAACAAATTCGATTGTAGAGTAACCTTTTCTCTTTCCTGGTTTTGTTCATTTTAGACTCTTACTTTGTAAATGAATGGTAAAAGTAATATTTATTATAGAAAAAGTAACTGCAGAGAAGCGCGATGGCACAGAAAATAATTCACAAATAATTCTTGTGCCAAAGAAAGTGCGGCAAACAGTTTTGACATTTTTATCATAACTCTTTCAGGTTTTTTTTTTTTCTTCTGGGATTTTTACTTATTTTTATTTTTAGAAGTAACATGTTGTATTACTCACAGCCCCAGCAGAAAACAAGTGATACCCTTCTGTTGAGAAACTTGAAGAGAATTTAGTAAAGTTACTGTTAATAAGGGAGTGGGCGGGGTGGAAGGAAAGCTCACAGGTGGTGTAGGGCCCACCTGGAGTCCCATGACGTCATCACCACCCCAGCCTAAAAGGGGGGCGGGAGAAACAGTGATCGCACCCCAGAGAGTGAGCTAGAGCCCCCTTCAGAAGAAAGAGGGATGATCGGACGGCAGGATAAGGGAGCCGATGCCTTGTGCTCCCGCTCCTCCCGTCCTGCCAGTGGCTCCAGAAACCAGTGAGCGCGGTTGCCCACAGGAGCAGTCAGCACCCCGCTGCACGAGGCACAGTGGCCAAGGCTGGAGCAGCAGAGACGTCCCACCCAGCCAGGAGGATGCTCCTGTGGCCTAATAGTCACACATTATGGATAAAGCCCTCCTTGCATACGGAGAAGTGACCATTGGGTCACATCCTTCAGACATTTTTCCAGGTCGTCACCTGTATAAGTATATGCCATGATAAAACGTGCCATTTTAACCTATATGTGGGCGGGGTATAAATAGTATGGTACACTGTATATTGTTAAACCACCTGCTTTTTCGCCCAGTAATAAGTCTTAGACTCGTTCTGTCTCAGCTCAAATAGAGTTAACGCATTATTTTAATCCCCTGCAAGATATCCCCCAGCGTGGTCCGTGAGAAGGCTGTTTTCTAATATCCTGCTTCTTGCTCTCACCTTTTGGGGCCCTGGCAGGATTGCAGTTCTCCACTCTACTAAACTCAAGTGTGTCAGTGCAGTTTCCTTTGGGCAAGGACATATAAACCAGTTACATGTGTCAGTTCCAGGGAAAAGCTTTAAGAGCCCACAAAAGCATCACCATCTCTCCCTTTCCCTCTGCCATTGGGACTTGGGATGTTTTAGACCCGTGTTGTCCAATAAAAACTAATGCAAGCTGCTCTGTACTTGAAGTTTTCTAGAAGCCACGTGTTAAAAAAAAATTTCTACAATGGATGAAATTAATTTTGATACTATGTCATTTATCCAGTATATTCAAACTATTATCATTTCACCAATGCAATGAAGATTAAACATGATGGAGTTCGCATCATGGCTCAGTGGAAATTAATCTGACTATCATCCATGAGGACTCAGGTTCGATCCCTGGCCTCGCTCAGCGGGTTAAGGACCTGGCGCTGCCGTGAGCTGTGGTGTAGGTCACAGACATGGCTCGGATCTGGTGTTAGCTGTGGATGTGGTGTACGTCGGTTGGCAGTTGCAGTTCAACCTGTGGCCTGACCTGGGAATTCCCAAATGCCTCAGGTGCGGCCCTAAAAAAAAAAAGTGAAAGATGATTGAGATACTTTATATTTTTTATAGGAAGCCTTTGCAATCCAGTGCGCATTTTATACCTACAGCGCGTATCAGTGCCAATGGACCACATTCCAAGGGCTCAGTAGGCACTTGTAACAGCCTCAGTAGAGAGCAGCCACCATCTGGGACAATACAGGAGATCCACGTCTTGGATCTCAGGATGGCACAGAGCCGAGTCCACCGCCAAAGCGTGATAGGCAGACAGTGTGAGTAAGAGATAAGGTGTTTTTTTTTTTTTTTCTAAAGGCATCAAGATTTGCATGTCGTTTGCTCCTAGAGCATTGACTGGTATATCTAGACAGACACGCATACTCTGACTCACGTAGTTATTTCCCTGTGAATGGCCATGCAACTCATTTCCAGTTTTTTTCACTGTCATAAAATGTGTTGATAAACATTCGTATGTGCATTTCTGGTGTTCATATTCAAGTTTTTCTCTGGAGTAATTACCCAAGAATGAAATCATATATACGCTTTCTATTTTAACAAGTATGTCTAAAAGGCTGTCCAGATTGACTTTACAAGTTTTCACTTCTGTCAGCAGTATCTGAAAGTAACTGTTTTTTTTCTACGTTCTTACTAATACTTGATATCATCAAATTTTTCACTTAAAATTGTTTTCTTTTTTGTATTTACATTTTGGATATTATACTTGACAAAATAGGTAGCCTGTTTTTTTTTATTTTAATCCTTATTTTATATTGGAGTATGGTTAATTTACAATATTATGTTAGTTTTAGGTGTACAGCACAATGATTCAGTTATATATATACCTATAGGCATTCTTTTTCAGATTCTTTTTCCATATAGGTTATTACAGGATATCGAGTAGAGTTCCCAGTGGTATGCGGTAGGTCCTTGTTGATTATCTATTTTATATATAGTAATGTGGATCTATTAATCCCAAACTTCTAATTTATCACTTTCTCCCCTTTGGTAACCCTAAATTTGTTTTCTATGTCTGTGAGTCTGTTTCTGTTTTGTAAATAAGCTCATTTGTATCACTTCTTTAGATTCCACATGTAAGTGATATTATATGATAAATATTTGTCCTTGCCTGGCTTATTTCACTTAGTATGATAATCTCTAGGTCTGTCCATGTTGCCGCAAATGGCATTATTTCATTCTTTTTTATGGCTGAGTGATATTCCATCATATATATGAACCACATCTTTATCCATTCTGTTGTCTGTGGACATTTAGGTTGCTTCCATGTCTTGACTATTGTAAATAGTGATGCAATAAATAGTGGGGTGCATGTATATTTTTGAATTATGATTTTCTCTGGATATTGCCCAAGACTGGGATTGTTGAACCATATGGTAGTTCTATTTTTAGTTTTCAAAGGAGACTCCGTACTGTTCTCCACAGTGGTTGCACCAATCTACATTCCCACCAGTAGTTAGGAGGGTTCCCTTTTCTCCACACCCTCTCCAGCACTTACTGTTTATAGACTTTGTGATGATGAGCATTCTGACTGGTGAGAGGTGGTACCTCATTGTACTTTTGATTTACATTTCTCTAGTAGTTAGTGATGTTGAGCATCTTTTCATGTGCTTTTTGGACAACTGGATGTCTTCTTTGGAGAAAAGTCTGTTTAGATCTTTTTCTCATATTTTGATTTGGTTGTTTGTTTGTTTTGACATTGAACCCTACAAGCTGTTTGCATATTTTGCAGGTCAGTCCCTTCACTGGCACATATTTCCTCCCATTCTGAGAGTTGTCTTTTCATTTTGTGCCTTATTGTACCTAGTGTTCACAAAGGTGTGCAAAGGGGAAATGACCTGTCCAGGGTCACATGGTGAGTAGGGGGTAATGTTGACCCTTTTACCCAGCTTTGGACCACAGATTTAGGCTTTTTGTTTGCTTCGTTTAGTACTTCAGCTGTCTCCTTTACCTTGGCAGTTGAAAAAATAACCTTATCCTTGATCCCTGCTTTAGCCATAATACTTGGCCTCAAGTAATGAACTAATTAATTTAGGTCTTCAAATAGAAAGAAGTAGTACTAACAGTGGCTTCTTTGTATAGGAAAAACTTTCTTGGTGTTTGAAAAGGGGCGTATGTCAACCTATAACTTCAAGATGCCAGCAGAGGGCACTGCTGGCCCATAATATGCTTCAGAAAGAAACAGAAAGGCTCTCTAGAGAAGGCTGACAGTTTCTGAGATGGTTTCCCTAGGAGAGAGAGAGAGAGAGAAACCTTCTGCTGAAGGAATATTAAACTGTTGTTTGCCATACAGAGCTGTTTTCCAGTGAGACTCATTGGAGTTCTTTATTCAGGTGATTTATCCACAAAAACAAACCACATTGTTTCAAAATGAAAGGGGAGTCTTAAGAAGGTGTTTGAATGTTTTAAGTGGAAACCATCACAGGTGTTTCTTAGCATAGGTCTCAGTATCAAAGACTACAGTGCAGAACAAATGGAGAGACAGGGCCAAATGCAAAATTTCCTTTGAGAGGGCAGCAGAGCTGAGTGTGTCAGAAAACCTTCTGTGGACATTTTCCCATTTTGTTCTTTGTTATTATCGATCTGTCGTTCGGTAAACATTGGCTGAAGGCAGATGGTCTGTGCTCTCAGGATGCACAGGGACGTCCCTTCCTTACTGTGACTTGAGCCCCTTTCCTGCCCGAACGGCGGCCATAATACTCCTGACTGGTTTTCCTTCCCCCACAGGCACGTCTCCACCCGTGCTCCTTTCCACTCTGCAGCCTGAGTGAACTCTCTGAGCAGGATCTGGATCACTTCCCTCCTGAAAATGCCCTAGTGATACCCTACCATTCATCCGTGAGATAGAAGTCTTTGTGTGTTACACACTACCTCCAAAATCAAGCCTCCACCCACTTTCCCAGCCCTATTTTTATGCCTCTCTTGCAGCACCCTGACTACTGCTGTGTTCCGGCCACACTGGACCTCTTGCCGTCCCCCTGTGCTCCTTCTTATCTCCATGCTTTGCACCTACTATCCCCTCCTCCTGAGAAGGTCGTCACCATTTTTTCCAACCTATCAAATTCCTGCTCGTTCTTCAAAACCTGGTTAATGTGTCTCCTCTTCCTCTCCAAATCTCCAGATACAGTCACTCCTTGTCACTCCTTTGCGGGCACTCTTGTAGGCGATCTTAGGTCTACATGGTGCTGCCATCTCTCATCTTATTGGTCCATCAGTACCTCGTACAGAGAACTCCTACAGGAAAAGAACCCTATCTCATTCCTCATTTTATCTAAGTTTATCTAAGTTTATGCCTGGCGTGCAATAGACCCTCCATAAACTATTAGTATTTGCATTTGGATAGAGAGGCTTTCTATGAACTTCAGTAATCTGGGAATATGCCAGGTATATCATTCTAAAAATTTTTGGAGGTCCTAAGCTATCACTATTCATAGTTTTACAATTCACACTTGAAATAAGAATGTGTGTTTGTGCTCACTTTTAATTCTTTTCTTCTGGATGATTTTATTTGGAATGAAGATAGCTGAGGCTAGAATTTGGACCAAGGCCAGCATAGGTTTCTCAACAGAGATGTAATTTCAGTGAAAGGAGTTTCTAACGGGTAAGAAGGGCAACTCGCTCCAAGTACTTGACAGAAGAAAACAGAAAGATTAAAGTGGAGAGAGAGGCAAGGATCCTTGAGAGCTGGTTCGTCACACTGTGGAAGGAGAGATGGGAGATAAGGAGTAAGCAGGAAGAAGACAGAGGCGTGAGTATGGGCATTTTTTCCTCCTCCTATGACTTCCTATTTCCGCTCCTAATGGCAGGAATTAACATGGGCAAAAGGCAATTGCCAAGTTTCTGCCAGCTACTCATACTTTTTCAGATGGTAATGAGTTCTGAATGATCATCACATCTGGACGTGTAGAAAGTCACTAAAGGAAACATTATTCACTCCAAGATCTATGGCGCCTGTCACTTCACAGTGTGTGCACTCTTGTAATGAGTCTTGAAATTCTTCCTGCTGGTCCTGTATTCACACGGAGAGTTACAAGTCACAGCCCGTATAGCCACGTGCCTGCACGTGCACGCACATGCACAGACATGTGTTTCACACATCCACTCTCCCGCGTGGGGGATGTCTCCATTTTCCTGCTGATGGATAGAGCATAGAGCTCTTAGATTGAGATGAACCATCTGTCTACCAAATGGCATTTCTAGTGCTTCAGTCACATCTCCAATAATCACTTCCCCTAAACACATTAGTGGGAAATGATGTAAAAAATAATTAAGTGTAACTATCCATTGCATTAGAAATTGATGATATCTATGTTTTATAAATTAGAAACATGTAAGAGAAAATGATTATTCTCAAAACTCATTGCGACAGGAAGACCTCTTCATTGTTGCATAAAATTTATCCTAGTTAAGAATCTTTGAAAGCTTGGTGGTTCAAGGGAGAGAAGTAAAGACTTTAAAATGAAAGAGCTCCTTGGGAAAATGGAGGAGCCAAAGGTACTAGGAAGTTGATGACGAGAGCCAGTAGAAAAAAAAGGGTTATGCCGGTAAACCTTGCTTCTTACCTTAGGGAAATCAAATACGGTCTAGAAAGGATTAGCATAGACTCTGTGACCCACAAAAAGCAGGTAGACTTTTTTGGTTCTAGAACGTTGGTTCTGGCTTATCCAGACACAACATTTCTCAAATGTCCATTAACCCATTTACGAAAAAGCCCTTATCATTCTTGTCTAAGTAGATAAAAGTTTTGTTTACCACCATACACTTGGTTCAGAACACAACAGAGAAGGGGGATAATCTCTCTCAGTTGCTCGGATGCTGCTTTTGGGGAGAAGTAACTGCTTCTTCATTTCTTCAGTGTATTATTCGCATACACTCATACACACTTTTTTCAGCAAATTTTATAGTATTCAGCAAAAAGAACTTCGAGATTCATTGCAATAGTGTACACTGTGAAGTGACAAGGCATAAATTCTGAGACAACACCTAATGAAAATGTGTGGGAGGAGGTGTGTGTGGTGTATACATCTCTCATCTCTCTGTGTGTATAAGTATGTTTTCCTTGAGAGGGTTTTTTTTTTTTTTGGAGGGGGTACTATTTCTCTTTTCTCAGCCATAAGTAAAATAAGTCAGGTGCACATGAAAGGGGTGTTCTTGTAATAAGGCATATTTTGTGTCATAGCCTGTCACTGTTTCCATACGTACAGAATACAAGTCCAAAAAGTCTAGTGCATGCCTTCCCCAGCTAGATAAGGGCTCTGGCTGAGAGCCTCATGGAAACAAAGAATTGGACTGGCAGCTCTGTTTATCATTTTGCTGTTTGGTTATAAAATAAAGAAAAATGGACTAGAGTTCAAAGGGACCAAAGATGGATAACCCATGTAGCAACATAAAGCTCATTTATTCAAGCCTGTGAAAGAAAAAACACTGTGGGTTCCATAAGAATATTCTCTAGAATGGGTGAAAGGTATATTATTCTGAAAGTGGAGAGGAATAGCAAATCTTTGAAGATAAGTTACTACAGGAATCAGAAAAGAAGTTTAGGAAATTATTTGGATTCTTACTAGGATGTCAGGAGATATGGCCTCTGTGAAGCAGAAGCAGAAATCCTCACGGATAAGATAAGCTAAAATGAAAAGACAATATAAACAAAATAAGGAGTTCAGGGAACTCAACTAAGAAACTAAAGATGAGCACAGATTCCAGGTAAACTAAGTTTAACCAGAATTAAGTCAGCATTGGAGACATTGACAATCAGAAGTTGCCAGAAAATCAATTTAGTGATAAAAAGAACAAACTTTAAAACATGTTTGATAATTAGAGGAATGGAACAAATACTAAAATGAGAGTGATAATGTACAGAGAAAAAAACAGAGACTAGATATTCCACTTAACAATTATTCGAATTTCTGAGGAATAATCCAGAATCATTGGTATTGAATCGGTACTCAAGAACATAATTGAAGAAAATTCTGCAGGTTTTTTTTTTTTTAAGGAAGTGCAAGATATTGTGGAGGGAGCAGGTAAAATGAATGAAAATGACCTATACTTAAATGTAAATCTGAAATTAAAGATTTTATTTATTGTATTCATAAATAAAAAGAAAATAATTCTACAAGCATTCTTTCAGATGACCCAGAAAGAAACATATATCTGGCCAGCCCCAAACTTTTTTTCTGTTTTTCTGATACTCAGTAACAGAAGACAAGGAAACAAAAACTTCAGGGAAAATAGTAAGATATATTAATTCATATGTGAAAACAATAGGAAAATACTCTCTGATACTCATAGAGCTGTCCCACTAAAACAAAAACAAACCTTGAAGATAGAGCTTCAATTGTTGAAAACAACTCATAAATCAAGAATAAGGATAACATCAATAAAAGCACTGGAATTTTTTTTGCTATTTGAAGTTTATGTTGTCAGGAAAAATTTTATATGCTACATTTTATTGTTCAAAGATATTAATTGAAACATTATTTCTTTAAGCAAAAGTTGTAAAGAAGTGAAATGTCTAATATCATAGAACTATCCAAATGATGGATCATTATTCATTCGTTAAAATAATATTTAGGAAGAATTTTAAGGATGTGAGAAAGTATTTATGACACAAAGTTTAATAAAGAAAACATGGTAGACGTTTATATAGAATAACCTTTACAGTATAAAAAAAAAAACAAAGAAAATAGAAGAAAATCAACTATGGATACCCCTAAGGAGGGGTTAGCACTGAGTTTTATACTTTGTGCAATTTATAAATTTCCAGGAAAATCTTGAAGGTCAAGATGGAGAAGGCAGAAAGAATTATATAAGTTTAGAACCCGAAAGGACTTTAGTGCTTGTCTACTGTTATAATTCCCAACCATGAAACTGTTTTAGAACTCCTCAAGCAAATTTTAACGCTTCAAATAATACCAAATTAGGAGTTCCCGTCATGGCTCAGCAGTTAACGAACCCTACTAGCATCCATGAGGACGCAGATTCCATCTCTGGCCTCACTCTGTGATTTAAGGATCTGGCATTGCCGTGAGCTGTGGCGTAGACTGCAGATGCAGCTCAGATCCCGCGTTGCTGTGGCTCTGATGTAGGCTGGCGGCTACAGCTCCGATTGGACCCCTAGCCTGAGAATGTCCATATGCTGGCAGTTGCTGCCCTAGAAAGACAGAAAAACCAAAAACAAGCAAAATACATTTATTCTATATTAGTTGTGTGCTAGTCACTATAATTTACATAGAATCCCTTCACATTTAGAAAGTGTCATACATTTACTTACTCATCAAAAGGTCAAGTATCTATAGCTCAGGTTTTCTCACAACTGATCTAATAGCCTTTGTAATTCCCCACGCTTTGCATGACCTGGAGTGTTCTCATAGGGCTAACCTTTGGGACACCTAGTTTTCACTGGAGCAGATCACACTCTACTCCAGGGAGGAGATTATGTAGGATATTTTTGCAGGAAACTTGTTGTGCAAAGCACTTGGAGCCTGACAGCATTGGCTTTCACGTATGACTCAACAACTTAAAAGCTAGACAATTTTTAGCTAAGTCAGTTAACCTCCCTGAATCCCTGTATCCTCAGAGAAGTGTTCTAAAGACTTTAATTAGATGACGCATATGGAGTGCCTGGCACAGTTCCTGGCATGTAGACCTTATTTCTGTCTATTGATTCTCTCCACCCCTTCACAGAGTCCTCAGCGTCCACGTTGACGATCCCTTTGACATGCTGACCTCATAATCTGAAATGGGGAGCATCATACCCCATTTTCAGACATAACGGAATGATTTTCCCGTGCCCCATAACTTGCTCCAAGTGCCCTCTTTCATTATGCTTTCTAATTGAACATTGAGTACTGCAGTTCCTCTCGGCAAGAGTTCTAAGTGGCTTCCTGCCTCCTTGCAAATTTGCCTCTGAGTCAGCCTATTTTCTTCGCCTCTCACAATGGCAGCACTAGGCCCCGTGGAGACCTCCAGCAAGGCTGGCTAAGCCACAGGGAGCAGGCAGCAGGCAGGCAGGCAGCAGGCAGGCAGGCAGGCAGCTCCCTCAGATGCAGGGCTGACCCCCTCTGTTCAGCTAAGTGGACAGACCCCAGGGGACTAGCAAAGGAAGAAGGTTGAGTTTGAGCCACATCTCGCCCCAAAGTATTCCTTCAACACCGTTCTCCTTTCATCTTCTCACTGACTGGCATAGACAACCAGAGTCTCGACCCTCTTCGGCTCACCCTGCCCTCCTTTCTGGAACATCCTTACATCCCCTTTGTAGGTGGTGACCACCCGTTAGCCTTCCGTTTCGATCCGCTCGGCCAAGGAATCCCGCTCTCATTGCCCCAGCCTACCTCATCCCCATCAACAAATGTGCCACCGCGTTACTCTCATTCCTTAGGTGTGCGTGGTATTAAGACTCTGGGGCCAGAGGGCTGGGCCTGAATCTTGGCTCTTCCTCTTATTAGCTGTGTGATTTTAAGTGACTAATCTTTTCTAAGGAAGAGTTGCCTCCTTTGTAAAGAAGGGATAGTCGTAATACATGTCTCAGAGAAGTGCTATGAAGATTAAATTTTAAAAAACTCTTAGGAATGTGCCTTGTACGTAGCTAAGTGTTTAATAAACATTTTACGTTACGTTTTTCAAAGTAAGCTCCTATAAGATTGATCAGCTATCCATCTATTCTTCTGATACTTGGGAGCCTGGATGCAATCTGTACCCTCAAAGCTCTGGCAGTCCTACCCAGGGAGACAGGAAGACAAGCACATTTATTATGGTGCGATAGATCTGAAAGGCTTAGGACTTGCCAACTTGGAACCTGTAAATATTCCCCATTGATTTGATAGCTGAGACAGAGCCTTCTCCTTAGGCTGCAGTGTGCTGTCTGCTATTACTCCTGGCTTCTCACAGAAGCCTCTTGGCCCCAGAGAAAAAAGCTGGAAGTTATGGCTCCCTGCACTCCATCCTGGTTTCAATGCCACAGTAATCTCCTCTTTCAATATATGGGAAATGAAAGAACTTTTAAACGCAGGCTGCTGGAGCTTCTACTACCTTTGCTAGGATTTTAATCCATCCAAACCAATTATCCCAAGCTGAGGGTCTGTGGACCAACTCTGGACTTGATCCTTGAGCCAGAGAGCAAAGGTCACGGGTCATCTAATACCCTCTCAACACCTTCCACCCAGCACATCTGTCTAAACCATCTCCACCAAGGAATACATCCTATCTTTGGAAGATTTTCAGGGGAGTCAGTTCACAGATGCCCCTTCCAACATAAGATTCAACATAAAACCTCTGAATCATCATACAGAGATGTGTGAGCCCCCAAATACAGAAATAGTGTTCAATTAGCTCAGAGGATTACAAGAGCCTGTTGAGCATGGCCTTGGTTAGGACTGTGATTCCCACATAAGCCAGCTGGCCTCTCTCTGACGGCTGCAGACCTAATGCTGAGCGGACAACATGGGGTCTTCGGGGAGCAGGGGAGCGCGTGCGCAGCTCTGCGGTTCCTGTGACCCCAAATCAAATGCTATATCGTGCATTGCCTCTGTGCCTTTTCCCATAATGTTCTTTCCAACTGGCACCCTACTAAGCAAGATCCCTGCTGATCTGGAAAAACATAGCTTCTGTGTTCTCTCCTCTGTGAGGTTTCCCCTGATACACCATCCATCATGATGCTTCCAGTTCTGGTCAACACACATTTATGAGGTCCTCTTTTTTTGCAATGTGTATGTGTCATAGCCTTTTATGACGAGTGTACATGTCTCTGTTAGACTTGAACTACCCAAAGTCAGGGTCCTGTCCGCCCTATCCCAGGGCTCGGCACGGAGTCCGCACTAGCTGTGAATTAGGTAGGACCGGGCGGTTACATAGGAGATCGTCATTCCAAACGCCCAGGTGGGGAAGGCGTAGAGTTCCTATCAGCAAAGAGTTAAGAGAAATGGAGCCTCTGATGGTCTCCAGGTGAGAGGAGCTGACGTGGGCCATTTCTGAGTGGAGATGCAAGATATCAACTCGAGCTCTCCCTGGCCTGGCTGTTTCCCCATAGTTCTTAGCAGCTCTTTTACCTCCTGGCTACTTGGCTTTGCTTTTTTCCTAATTATCTTGCTACATGTGACTATTATTTAAGCCCTCAAGCTTATGTACATCTAATATATCTGTAGGTGGAAATACTGTATATAGTATACTGTAGAAATATGCTAGTTGTAAATAAGCTTAAGAACAAAGATGATAGTAAAGTGAGAGACATCATTAGAACGTGACAAGTTTTGAGTATGTTTTTTTCTTTTTAGGGCCATACCTGAGGCATATGGAAGCTCCTGGGTTAGGGGTCGAATTGGAGCTGCAGCTGGAGCCTATACCACAGCCACAGCAATGCTGGATCTCATTTGCATCTGCAACCCACACAATAGCTTGCAGCAACGATGGGGGTCCTAACCCACTGAGCAAGGCCAGGGATCGACACTATGTTTAGTTTTTAACTTGCTGAGCTACAGTGGGAACTCCATTCTTTAAACCTTTTAAAATATAATTTATTTAATCATAAATTTATATGATTTAATCTTTAACATGGCCGTGTTTAACAAACAGCCTAGAAAATTCTTGAAAATGTAACCATCAACACCTGTGAGCTGCTACATAACCATCAGCAGCTGTGAGCTAGTATAGGCCGGCTCCAGCACCATTATCAGGATATTAAGCCTGATCCCTGCCTGGGCCATCCCACCAGGACTCCGCCCACCAGCCGAAATGCTTGATGGGAGAGCCCACACGCCCAAAACGAGAGACCGGTGCCTCAAACTTGCTCAGATACACAGAGGAACCGCGTCTGGGCATTTGAAGAGCCGCCATTCTGCCGTCAGAGAAGCTGGAGACTGCAGAGGCTCCTAGCAGGTCTGTCCTTTGCTCCACTTGCTGTAGGTGCGGTGGCCGGGCGTCGGGGTGATTCTGAAATGGAGATTTGTGTTTATTAAGGGGTGCTGTTGGGAACAACGCCTGGGAGGTGTCGAGCGATGACATGGGTGCGGCAAGGGCCCAGGCTGACCCTCTGGGGAGCCCCAACACTCCTCAGTGCTGTTCCGCTCTGGTGGCAGAGGGCCTGGCCTTTGTGTGCCGGCTCACGCGGTCATGGGATGTGGGCTGTCTAAACCATCCCCATCCCCAGGAAGGAATAAATCCTACTTGGGAATATTTTCAGGGGTGTCAGTTCACGGATACCCGTGAACAAGAGCGAAGGTGGATAGGCTGCTTCCTCTGCCCGGAGCACTGCCTGCGGTGGGACTCAGCTGTGAGCCCTCCGGCCGGCAAGGCCCGTGGCAGCCGGGCTGGGCCATGAATGTCTTGGTCCTGCAGGGGTCGGGAACGTACTTCAAGCATGCCTTACACCAGAGTGGGCCCCGGATCAGCGGCAGCTGGAAGCTTCTAAGAAATGCACCTTTTCTAGGCTCCACCACAGACCTACTGAATCAGGAACTCAGGGGGTGGGGCATAGCAGTCTTTTTTAACAAGCTCCCCAGGTGATTCTGATGCGGGCTGGAGTTTGAGAGTAACTGCCTCACACCGGTAATTCTCAAACCCTGGTCTCAGAACCCCTTATCCTCCTACATCTTAGCTAGGACCCCAAAGAGCTTCTGTTTATGTAGGTTAGATAATACCTACCATGCCAGAAATTAAAACAGAGATTTGTCAAAAATAGTTGATCAGTTTCAGAGTTCCTGTCGTGGCTCAGTGGTAACGAGCCCGACTAGCATCCATGAGAATGAGGGTTCAATCCCTGGTCTCACTCAGTGGGTTAAGGATCCAGCGTGGCTGTGAGCTGTGGTGTAGGTTGCAAACTCAGCTTGGATCTTGTGTTGTTGGCAGCTTGGATCCTGTGGGCTGGCAGCTACAAGTCCAATTCGACCCCTAGCCTGGGAACCTTCATATGCCTCCCTCAGGCGCAGGCCTAAAAGACAAACAAAAATAACAAGATGCTGATAATGTGAGGGGGAAAAAAAAGAATGTATACATGTATGTGTGACTGGGTCACCTTACTCTGCAGCAGAAAATCGACAGAACCCTGTAAATTGGCTATAATGGAAAAAATTAAAATCATTATAAAAAAAAGTCCTAAGATTTTATGAAAAAAAAATGGCATTGTTTCACATTTTGGTGAAGTTCTTCAATGTCTGACTTAGTGGAAGCCTGCTGGGGGTCTCACATCTCCTTTTACATGGAATCTCTCTTAACGCTCTCTTAACATGCCGTGTCCTGTAGCTTCTGGAAAACTCACACCTGTACAGTTGAAAGAGTAAGAAGGCAAAAAGACAGATAATATCTCAGCATCATTATAAAAATAGTTTTGACATCCTAGACCTTAAAGAGGTTCCCAAGGACCCTCACCTGGAGAACGGCCACACTCACCTCTCCTGGAGCAGGTCAGGCCTTGAGGTCAGACGCTGCTAGGTTTTCCTATGTGGAGTCCTTTTGCACTGTGTCTCAGACCTTGTGAATGTCAAGTTTGGGAAACGGGGCGGGGGGTGGGTATGTTACATGCTAAGAGGAGTGGTTTTGTTTTTTGTTTCCTAGCAGACAATGCGCTTGTTTCAGCTCAAAAACGCAAACTCTGTTTCTAGGGCAGCAGCTTAGTGTGTTTCCACCATCTGTTTTGTGTGCATGTGTGGCTGAGGGCTCAGCCAAAGGCTTGGGCAGTGTTTAAACACAGAACTTGGAGTTTTTGTTGAGGCTCAGTGGGTTAAGGACCTGACAATGTGTCTGTGAGGATGCAGGTTTGATCTCTGGCCTCCCTCAGTAGGCTAAGGACCTGGCGTTGCCCCCAGCAGCAGTGTAGGTCACACATACGGCTCGGATCCCATGTAGTTGCGGTGTAGGCCGGCAGCTGCAGCTCCAAAATTTGACCCCTAGCCTGGGAACTTCCATATGCCACTGGTGTGGCCCTAAAAAGAAAAAAAAAATTAAACATAGAATTTGGGGCTCTCTCCTTTCTGGGTGTCCCCTTACTTTACAGCAGCTATGGTTATCACAGACTCAATTCTTCGGTTTCCACTGGAGTTTTCACCCTCTCACACAAAGTGCAGATTCCACCTTGCCTTCAGGCCAAAAAGCCCCATGAAAATCTCCACCTCACAATGCCATTCATTTGTTCTGTCATCTCCTCTCCAGAATCTGCCTGATTTTGTTCACTCTCCAGTGCCTTTGCATCACTGTTTTTTGGTATTTTGTTAAGTCTAGTTGTTCTTTGCAGAAGATAGTGTCGTCAGGGAGCTACCCGGTCACAGGGCTCACAAAGGAAGAGGGACATGAGACATTGGAGGGGAAATTCTCAAGCCTCCCCCTTCCCTCGTCCGCTCTCTCCTCTGGGGTCCTATCAAGAAGGAAGAATACTTAATGTCACTTCCAGAACCCTGCAAGTAAACACTCGGCACGTGGGCAGAGTTCTCTTTTTAGCTGCTTCCGTTCCTGTGGCAAAGGGCCAGGCAGAAACGGGTCCCCCTGCCTCCAGCTGATTGCGCAACATCTCTTTCTCTTGCGATGCTCTTCTTTCTCCCTGGGCAGCGGGCCCAGGACGTCTGCCTCGGCTGAGGTCCAGGCTGTCGTGATGCTAAGGACTGGGCCCCTTTCTTCTGATGCTGCTTCTCTGGTTGCGTTCCTCTTGTTGATGGGTTTGTGCTGGGTCAGCCTTTGGTCTGCAGTTCTTGAGGCTTGATTGCTTTAGGAAAAAGCTATTTATCAGTTTACTAGAGGGCTCTGTTTTAGGGTTTGAAGCTAAAACAGCAGCTAATGATACTTGGTTTTATTTGCTGTATTTTAAGTCTGTCAGACATTTTCCTATATTTATCTCTCTAAGACCTCAAAGGGAGGAAGGTTGATTGGCAGGCAGGGCAGGATTAAGGAGTCCCTAAGTGCTCAGCAAAAAATAAAATTGAAGGAATGTAATGATGCCATTTGCAGCAACAAGGGTGTACCTAGAGATTTTCTTACTATGTGGGATAAGAGAAAAACAAGTACCATATGATAGCACTTACATGTGGAATCTAAATAAATTGATGCAAATGAACAGAAACAGATTCACAGACATAGCAACAAACTTGGGGTTACCAAAAAGGAAAGGGGGCAGAGAGGGGTAAATGAGGAATTTAGGATTAGCAGATACAGACTGCTGTACGTCACATAAACAACAAGGTCCTACTGTAAAGCCCAGGGAACTCTCTTCAATATCCAGTAATAAACGGTAATGGAAAAGAATATTAAAAAATATATGTGAGTTCTTGTCGTGGCACTGCGGAAATGAATCCAACTAGTATCCATGAGGATGAGGGTTCGATCCCTGGCCTCGCTCGGCAGATTAAGGATCTGGCGGTGCTGTGATCTGTGGTGTAGGTCGTGGACGCGGCTCAGATCTGCTTTTCTGTGGCTGTGGTGTAGGCCAGCAGCTGCAGCTCCAATTCGACCCCTAGCCTAGGAATTTCCATATGCCATGGGTATAGCCCTAAAAAGCAAATGTGTGTGTGTGTGAATCACTTTGTTGTCCACGTGAAAGTAACACAACATTGTAAATCAACTATATTTCAATTAAGAAAACAGTATCTAACAGTACCCCAGAGTCCTCCCCATTGCCAACCAGAGAGACCATTGAAACTTGGCAGGCATGTGTCTTCTCTCGCACTGAACCCCAGAACCCTAGGATCAAAGGACTGAGGGAGAGACCCAGGAGCCCTAGATCTGAAAGAGAAATCCCCCAGGACCTGATGCTTCCCCAAGCCACACATCTTTCAGGGCACCTTGCCAGGCTCGGGTCACCGCTGTTGCGGTGCATAATGTGATGGTCTGTTGCCAGCTCCTTTGACACCGCACTCCTCCGCTGGACTCAGAGGCCCAGGCTTCCAGGAGTGCATCTGTTTTTCCTTCTAACCTTGGCAGCCTGGCGGTACACATTGTTCTATTTGTGTTCTCAGGCTCAGCATGCCTAGACATCAGACAGACTTGTTCTGTTTCTTGTGCTTGCCACAGAATCTGAAAGGGCCTGGCAGTGCCATTCAGCATGACCACTACTCCGGTCCCGATGAGCCCCTTCCCACCCCAGCCCCACAGCACTTCTCTGCTCCTGTGCTACCTGCCACGGACCCCACTGGCACCCCAGCCCCCTGTCTCCGGGATGCTGACAGGCCTGCTTCACTGTCAGCCTCTTCTCTTCTCTGTCTCAAACTCACTGTGTTGTACCAGTTGGGGTCCCAGTAGGGGGAAATGGCATATACAGACTGGATTATTTAGGGAGAATTTGATAAAGGGATGTTTTGCAAAGGTCCAGTCGGGGTTTAAAGAAAAAACAAGGGGTGGTACAGTCCTCCAGGCCTAGAAACAGGTGAAAGTTCCCGGCACCTGGTGCGGGAGCTCCATGGTGATGACGGGAACCCATCTGTGGTAAAGGGACACAGCTAGCCTGGGTGCTGCCCACTAGAGAGGGAGTCAAGGAAGGACACCACAGCATCTCTCTCCGCCTGATTTCTGCTCTCCTGCAGTTGGCTTCCACTGAGGCAGGTCACTGATCTCAACCAGAGGCCAGCAGGCAAGATCTGGGAGAGAAAACTCCCGGGCACAGGGCAGGGTGGTGATGGGCAATGGGGGGTGGGTTTGGGGGAGCAAAGAAGATCCAAAACGCTCTTCGTCTCATCCTGCTCTCTCTCCCATGACTCAAGGAAAAGGAACAGAAGGACCGTTTTGTCCCATTGAAGGTAGCATGGTGTAATGGATGGATATT
This sequence comes from Catagonus wagneri, assembly GCA_004024745.2. Lineage (NCBI taxonomy): Eukaryota > Metazoa > Chordata > Mammalia > Artiodactyla > Tayassuidae > Catagonus > Catagonus wagneri. The sequence continues at coordinate 261,186 of PVHT020000128.1, forward strand.
GTTGTTGAAATCTTACCTGCTGTGCGATGTTGAGCAAACCACTTAATCTGTATGCACCTGTGTTTCATCTCTGCCAAATGATGATGGTCGAGGCTTTTCATGAGGCTATTGTGATGGGTCTAAAACCCCTAGGCTGGGGCCTATCACATAGAAGGCGTCCATAAATGGCAAACGTCCTTACCAGGACGATCTTTTCTTGTGAACTCTTGATCACATCAGTATTCCGTCTCACTTGTGCAGTTTCCTTCTTGCTGAGGAATCTTCCCTTTTGTCAGCAAGCTCATCTGGATGTCCCTTTTCCTAATTCCACTTTAGTCCAGTTCACAGAATAAGTGACTGTGAACTAAGTCCACCAAGTGGACTAAGTGCAGCGATGGGTATTCTCACAGAGCTGGACACTCCTGGAGGTGAGAAAGCCGGGGTGGTGCACAGCCTTGGACCAACCGCATGCCCTTCGTCGGGGGTCAGCCCGGGAGCCACGGGCAGCAACTTATCTCAGGTCCGTGACTGACTCAGCCTTTCAGGAAACCAGGTGAAGGATGATGTCCGTTAGCAAAGGCTGTACCACAGTCGGGCAGCCAGTCCAGTCAAGAGTGGCGATGTTGAGTTTTCTACCAGAGAGGGAGCAAAAGAGAAACCCGAAATCACACCGTTTCGGGTGTGGTTAGTTGTGAGGTGTGTGTGTTTATGGCCTTTTCCGGTTGTATTGTGAGCGTCAACCATCCTTAGGCCCTGAGAGCCAGGAGAGGTCCCTTAGTGGTGACATGGTAAGAAAGGCACAGCCCTGAAGGAGACATCTAACTACCATCAGGGGTAACAGCTAGTAAATGACGTGAACTGTCAGTACTCTGATGCACTCTGCGTTAGTTTGCTATGGCTGCCCAAACAGAGCACTGAAGCCTGGGTGATGGAAACAGCAGAAACGCCCTGGTTCACAGTTCTGGAGCTAGACGTCCAAAATCAATCCAAAACAGTCAGCAGGACTGGTTCCCTCTCTGGGCTGTGAGGGAAGGAGCTGGTCCAGCCTCTCCTTGGGCTTGTAGGTGCCGTCTTCTCCCTCTGTCTCTTCACATCACCTTCCCTCTGTGTCCAAATTTCACTTTTCATGAAAACATCAGTCATATTGCATTAAAGTCACCCTGAAGACCTCATTTACTGTGATCACTTCCGTAAAGACCCTTTTTCCACAGAGGTCACCTTTTCAGGTCCCAGGGGCTCAGCTCTCAACTTAGGAATTTTGAAGGGATACAGTTCAACGCATAACACACTCTAATGGCTCTTGAGTCAATGGAGGCTCATGAAAATAAATACACCTAGAAGATTCTCAGGTTGGTCACATCTCCAGAGTTAATTTTCTAAACGGCTGTTTTTCCTGCAAAGGGCGAACTCCTTTCCCATCTTCCTTTGCCGTTTTGGGTGGTAGTGCCTACTGATGCCAAATGGATTAAATAATTCACATGCAGTGCGGGTCGTTGACCACACCGGCCTCTTCCCTTTGCAGAGATCAGAGCAGGCCCCTGGGCATCCTCCAATGAACTGTCTTGCAGGGAAGTCAGACTTTCAGCCCAGACCTGTCTGTTGACCTGAGCCTGCCTCTGTCACATCCTTGGTAATACTGTCTGAGAGCCATTATTTGTCTTGTCAACACAGACCAGGAAAAGGACATGAAAACTGAGCTCTATCAGCCCTGGCTTTTCCAAATCTCGTTGTCCAGAACCCCGGGGTATGCCTGGCACCTGCCCTCAGGGCAACACGAACAAAAGACGTTTTTCTCTCTGGGGCTTGAAATGTTCAGATTGATTCCTCTGGCTCCAGGCTGCTGAGTCCACAGATGATCTGCTGCAGAAAGCCGATGCTTGTCCAGGGCTCGGGGTGGTGGAGAGGCGGTGGGCTTTCAGTTCCCACAACCGGTGTCTGCAGAGAACTGTGTGCTAGGAGCTAGGCGAGGCACACGGGAGAGGGAGCTCTGCCCTCAAGGGTCTTAGACTCAGAGGCTTACGTGGGTCACTGAGGGTGGGGGGCTAGAAATGGGTTGACTGGGGCTTGTGGTCCTTCTTGGACTGCACTGTTTCTCACCTAAGGGATGAATCTCACTGGTTTGTCTTGAGAGCAAATAACCCCAACTCTGGGATGTATTGGTGTCAAGTATCTTGTATGATTTTTACCTTATGACCTTGGGGTCAGACTGGGGATAGAATCCTGCAGAGATGGAAAAGACACCCTGCTCGTCTTCCAGGGCAGGAGCTGGTTAGGAAGGCAGGCTGTAGACTGGGGGAAAGGCAGAACTTACCTTTCCTAGGGTCCAGGTGACCCCGGCTCTGAAGCATGGAGGGTCCTGATTTAGGTGTAGGCTGAGAGCAGTTGAGCTTAACCTACCAAAAGAAAGCCGCTCATTCGTGAGTAAAAGAGGCAGTGGGGTGAGGACCTCAGGAATGGGGCTTGCTGCCCTGCAGTTGAATGCTGTTCCTCTGTATTATGCATCTCCGTTATCATTCTTGAAACTTGGGTAAAATTTCAAAGCGACACCTGGCCCGTGGCCTGCTGCAGATAGTGGAGCGAAGGGCAGGTCCCCTCTCCGGGGGAAGCAGTCAAGCCTGGGGGAGAGAGGGCTCTGAAGCTGTGTGCTGATGACAGCAGGGATCAGAGGCATGAGCCCCTGTGGGGGACCCCTGAAACCATCAGCTGGGGGACAGGTGGGAGGGCCTGGTTGCTGACAGAAGAGCTGGTAGAATGCGTGCCATGATGATTCAAGTTACACACACAAGCCATCACTTGAAATCCAGCCTGATGACTCCTGAGTGACAGGTCAGTACAGATATGAGGAGAAACCCACAGCTGTGTGGACCGTGGTCAGAGCCTGCGAGCCTGACTGCATGGTCAGAGAAGCTCCGAGCTCGGGTTCTGATGTCAGACGGCTGGTTTGAGGGCTGTTGGCCCCATTCGCTGGCTGTGCGATTGTGGTGAACTTTGCTAAGCCTCGGTTTCCTCATATAAATGGGATGATAATAGTACCTGTTGGGTTCAGTTAGGGGGATAATCCGTGTAAAGGACTTAGCATCATATAATCATTCATTCATAATTAGGATGTGTACCGATCACCTGCACCGTGCCAGGCCCTGTGCTAAATGCCAAGATACGTCAGGGAATAAAAGCTGAGAAAAATCACGCTCCCCTCTGCACCACCACTATGTTTATATCTGTGTGGTGTTGAAAGCGATCGCACAAAAAAGATAATAGTATGATCTTTCTTACATGAGAAATTTGTACATGAATGAATGAGTGAAACAGAGCTCATAGATACAGAGGACAGATTGGTAGTTGCCAGATACGCGAGCTGGAGGTGGGAGAAATGGGTGAATCTTTTTTTTAAGCTTAAATAAATGGGATAAAAATAAATACAGAATTTCCGAGCGGCTCAGTGGTTAACGAATCCGACTAGGAACTGTGAGGTTGCGAGTTCGATCCCTGGCCTTGCTCAGTGGGTTAAGGATCCAGCGTTGCTGTGAGATGTGGTATAGGTTTCAGATGCGGCTCGGATCCCACGTTGCTGTGGCTGTGGCAAAGGCCGGCAGCTACAGCTCCTGTTAGACCCCTAGCCTGGGAACCTCGCGGATGCGGCCCTAGATAAGGCAAAAAGACAAAATAAATAAATACAACATATAAACCAAGCCAATAAGCCACCAAATAAAATATCTTTCTATCTTATAGACATACTTTTTATACAGAAACGAAAACCCACAAAAGAGTGTCAATAAATGTCTGTACATCTTAGGTTAGTGAACAATGCATGGAAATATTGCTAACTATGTTGTAATATTAAAAATTCAGGGGGTTCCCTGGTGGCCTAGTGGTTAAGATTCGATGTCGTAAGTGTCGTGGCTCAGGTTCAGTCCCTGGCACGGGAACTTCCACATGCTGTGTGCGTAGCCCCATCCACCCAAAAAATCAGTTTAGTATTTAGTGATTTATTGTTGTTCTTAGTCATCAAAAAACAATACAGGATGTAAAGTGACAGTGAATTGGAAAATTAGAAAGGAAACCAGGGTGGGGGCACCTGTAACTCTGCTTAGATACTGCGGGCTAGTTTATAATCAGGTGTAGAGGAAGAAAGAGAATTGGCTGTGGTGTGACTTGTAGGACATGAATACTTCTGTGAAACACAAAAGCAAACGTCTCTTATCAGAGAAGCTAAGAGGCAATGAATAAAATGGTAAGAGAGAGAGATTTTACATCTTGGGCCAGCAATCAAGATTGAAGACTGCAACTTTTGTGTTCTTAGAGAAATAATTCAGTTGTTCAACAAGCTACAAGTATCCCTTGTGATTAAAATACTAAATGGTTGAGAGCAGTTTCCTCACAGTCTTGGATGTGTCCCAAGGTGGAGCAGTGGGCCTTCAAGGTGTTTCACTGATCTGTCCCGGTCATGAACCCTCAGTAGACTCTCAAGCTGTCAGTTAGCATCAACGTTTTCAGAAGCCCATTGTCCAGTTCATTTATTTCTGTGTCCTTTTTCTCAACACCCGTCTTTTCTGTTGTTTGCTAAAAGGAGAGACACACGGCCTTGGAAGCAAAATTAGCTGATTTCGTGTAAAACGGTAACCTGAATTTTAGCATTCGTGCATTAAGTCAAATGTGTGCCGATCACCTGCGCTGTGCCAGGCCCTGTTCTAAGTGCTAGGATATGTCAGAGAAAAATCATGCTCCCCTTTGCACCACCACTGTGTTTCTATCATGAATTCATGTATTATATTTCTGACCCAAGTACTTTGAATCTGTATCTTTATACTTTGCAATAGGATGCTGTCAAATAATACTAGAAATACATGAAAAAACACATTTTTCATTAAATAGGTATGTAATGATGGACAAATGATTAGAATGATATTTCACATTAAATTTTTTAAATTGTTGTTATGATTGGTTTACAGTGTTCTGTCAATTTCTGCTGTACAGCAAAGCGACCCAGTCATATATATATGTATGTATATATATATGTATGTATGAATGTGTATATATATGCGCGCACACACACATACATATACACATACACATCCTTTATCTCACATTATCTTCCATCACGTTCCATCACAAGTGATTAGATAGTTCCCTGTGCTATACAGCAGGATCCCATTGCCCATCCACTCCATATGCAACAGTTTTCTTTTCCTTTTTTTTTTTGTCTTTTTGCCTTTATCTAGAGCCGCACCCGTGGCATATGGAGGTTCCCAGGCTAGGGGTCTAACAGGAGCTGTAGCTGCCGGCCTTCACCACAGCCACAGCAACGCGGGATCCGAGCCGTGTCTGCAACCTACACCACAGCTCACAGCAACGCCGGATCCTTAACCCACTGAGCAAGGCCAGGTATCGAACCTGCAACCTCATGGTTCTTAGTCGGATTTGTTAACCACTGAGCCACGAAGGGAACTCCCATATGCAACAGTTTCCAGCTACTAACCCCAGATTCCCAATCCGTCTCACTCCCTCCCCCTCCACCCCACGAACACAAGTCTGCCCTACATGTCCATGGTCTTTACTGTCTTGTAGATAGATCATTTGTGCCATTTTTATACAACATACAAGTGATATCATATGGTGTCTGGCTTTCTTTTTCTGACTTATTTCACTCAATATGAGAGTTGATAGTTCCATTCATGTTGCTGCAAATGGCATTATTTTGTCCTGTTTATGACTAGTATTCCATTGCATATGTGTACTACATTTTCCTAACCCATTCATCTGTCAGTGGGCATTTAGGTTGTTTTCATGTTTTGGCTGTTGTGAATAGTGCTGTGATGAACACAGGGGTCATGTATCTTTTTCAGTGAAAGTATTGCCTGGATATATACCCAGGAGTGGGATTACTGGGTCATATGGTAGTTCTATATTTAGTTTTCTGAGGTACCTCCATACTGTTTTCCATAGTGGTTATACCAATTTACATTTCCACCAACAGTGAAGGAGGGTTCCCTTTGCTACACATACTCTCCGGCATTTATTGTTTGTTGACTTGTTAATGATGCCACTCTTAACTGGTATGAGGTGGTACCTCATTGTAGTTTTGATTTGCATTTCTCTAATAATTAGTGATGTTGAGCATTTTTTCATGTGCCTGCTGGCCATCCATATGTCTTCTTTGGAGAAATGTCTATTCAGGTCTTCTGCCCATTTTTCAGTTGGGTTATTTGGGGGTTTTTGGTGTTGTTGAATTGTATGAGTTGTTTGTATATTTTGGAGTTTAAACCTTTATTGGTTGAGTCATTTGCAAAAATTTTCTCCCATTCTGTGGGTTGTCTTTTCATTTTTTTAATGTTTTCTTTTGCTGTGCATAAACTTTTTGAGTTTAATTAGGTTCCATTAGTTTGTGTCTTTATTGTAGTAATTTGATCAAACAAAATGTTTGTGATTTATGTCAAAGAGCATTCTCCCTATGTTTTCCTCTAGGAGTTTTATAGTATCTGGCCTTACATTTAGGTCTTGAATCCATTTTGAGTTTATTTTTGTGTACGATGTTGGAAAATGTTCTCATTTCGTTCTCTTACATGCAGTTGTCCAGTTTTCCCAGCATCATTTATTGAAGAGACCATCTTTCCTCTACTGTGTATTCTTGCCACCTCTGTCATACATTAGTTGACCATAGGTGTTTGGGTTTATTTCTGGGATTTCTGTCCTGTTCCATTGTTTTATATTTCTGGTTTTGTGCCAGTACCGTATTGATTTGATGCCTATAGCTTTGTAGTAGAGTCTGAAGTCAGGGAATCTGATTCCTCCAGTTCTGTTTTTTCTTTTCCATATTGCTTTGGCTGTTTGAGGTCTTTTGTGTTTCCATATAAATTTTAAAATATTTTGTTCTAGGAGTTCCCGTCGTGGCTCAGTGGTTAACAAATCCACCTAGGAACCATGAGGTTGTGGGTTCGATCCCTGGCCTTGCTCAGTGGTTTAAGGATCTGGCATTGCCGTGAGCTGTGGTGTATGTTGCAGATGTGGCTCAGATCCCACATTGTGGCTGTGGCTTAGGCTGGCGGCTATAGCTCTGATTAGACCCCTAGCCTGGGAACCTCCGTATGCCCCAGGTGTGGCTCTAGAAAAGACAAAAAGACAAAAAAAATATTTTGTTCTAGTTCTATAAAGAATGTAATTGGTAATTTGATAGGGATTGCATTGAATCTGTAGATTGCCTTATGTAGTATTGTCATTTTGACTATACTGATTCTTCCAATCCAAGAGCATGGTATATTTTTCCATCTTATAGTTTTCAGAGTACAACTATTTTGTCTCTTTGGGTAGGTTTATTGCTAAGTTTTTTTTTTTTTTTTTTTTTGACACAGTGGTGATTGGGATGGTATCCGTAATTTCTCTTTCTGATCTTTGATTGTTAGTATGTAGAAATGCAATCAATTTCTGTGTATTAATTCTGTATCCTGTGACTTTACCAAATTCATTGATGAGCTCTAATAGTTTTCTGGTAGTGTCTTTAGGATTTTCTAGGTACAGAATCATGTCATCTGCAAACAGTGATAGTTTTACTTCTTCCTTTCCAATTTGGATTCCTTTTATTTCCTTTTCTTCTCTGATTTGCCATGGCTAAGACTTAGAAAACTATGTTGAATAACATTGGTGAAAGAGGACATCCTTGCCTTGTTCTTGATCTTATTAGAAATGCTTTCAGTTTTTCAGCATTGAGAATGATGTTAGCTGTGTGCTTGTCATAAATGACTTTTATTATATTGAGGTAGTTCCCCTCTGTGCCCATTCTCTGGAGAGTTTTTGTCAGGAATTGGTACTGAATTTCGTCAAACGCTTTTTCTGCATCTATTGAGATGATCATATGGTTTTTATTTTTCAGTTTGTTGATGTGTATCACATTGACCGATTTGCAGATATTGAAGAGCCCTTGCATTCCTGGGATAAATCCTACTTGATCATGGCATATGATCTTTTTAATGTATATTTGTATGTGGTTTACTAATATTTTGTTGAGGATTCTTGCATCTATGTTCCTCAGTGATATTTGCCTCTAATTTTCTTTTTTGTGTTATCTTTGTCTGGTTTTGGTATCAGGGTAATAGTGGCTTCATAAGATGAGCTTGGGAGTGTTCCTTCCTTTGCAACTTTCTGGAAAAGTTTCAGAAGAAGAGGTGTTAAATCTTTTCTGAATGTTTGGTAGAACTCATCTGTGAAGCCATCAAGTCCTGGACTTTTGTTTTTTGGAAGTTTTGAAATCACATTTTGAATTGTAGCACTTGTGATTGGTCTATTCATATTTTCTCTTTCTTCCTGGTTCAGTCTTGGTAGGTTGTACCTTTGTAAGAATCTGTCCATTTCTTCTAGGTTGTCCATTTTATTGGCATACAGCTACTTATAATAGTCTCTCATGCTCCTTTGTATTTCTGCAGTGTCAGTTATAACTTCTCTTTTTTCATTTCTAAATTCAGGATTTGAACCCTTTTCCTTTTTTTGATGAGTATGGCTAACAGTTTATCAATTTTGTTGATCTTTTCAAAGAACCAACTTTTGGTTTCATTGATCTTCTCAATCATTTTCTCTGTCTCTATGTTATTAATTTCTGCTCTTTATGATTTCTTTCCTTCTACTAACTTTGGGTTTTGTCTGTTCTTCCTTCTCTAGATGTTTAAGGGGTAAGATTAGGTTGTTTATTTGAGGTGTTTCTTTCCTGAGATAAGATTGTGTTGTTACAAATTTCCCTCTTAGAACTGCTTTTGCTGTGTCCCATAGATTTTGGATTTTTGTGTCTTCATTGTCATTTGCCTCTATGTATCTTTTGATTTCCTCTTTGATTTCTTTAATAATCCATTGGTTGTTTAGTAGAAAGTTGTTTAGCTTACAAGAGTTGGTGTTTTTTTGCTGCTTTTTCTTTCTTGTACTTGATTTCTAGTCTCATAGCATTGTGATCAGAAAAACCTACTAAGTTATCATGGGCCATGATCTCATGATCTTCAGGGGGAGCCTCGTCAACTGTTTTGGTGTCCTTTGCCTCCTTGTTCATAATCTCCAAGATGATCGTAGAGGCAGATGAGCAGACCTCAGGGGCTGAATGGACACTGATAGCATTCTCAGCAGTGCCCTCATTCTCCTTCCTCTGCACGTCAATCTTGGACTTGGCCTGTTTTGTGATGTTGCAGATGGTGGCAACCTCCCTGCCAGTGATGGCACCACATAATGGTTGGGCACCAGGAGCTGCAGGGAGGTGTCCACTTGCTTTTGCGTGGCTGGAGCCCCAGCTGCCACAGGGGAGCTCTGGTGGGACTGACCCCAAGAACCAAAGCCGCCTCAGTGCCCATTCTCAGGATCGTGAGCTCTCTGCTCATCATGAATGGAGGAGACCTTCAACATGTGGTTCTCCAGCTGGTGGCCATTCACCTTCATGATGTCTTACCTGGTCTGTTCCCAGCTGGAATAGGTGATACTCGCCACTGCTGTCTAGCTCTCAGTGTTTACTTGTTCACAGTTCTCTGCTGTACCATACTGAACCAGAAGGCTGTCCAGTACTCGCCGTGAAAGCTGGAGTAGAATATTTCAAATCTGTAATTTCCAACTTTTTGTTCAATTCCTAGGCATTTTCCTTGCAGTTCCACTTTCCCTGTTGGAGCTGGCTAGAAGGCAAGGCCAGCCACATTCTTAATTATTTCTATTGCTAAACAGTAAAGTAAGGTATTTCCAGTTCAGGTCAACAAATTGTTACCTGATAATAGACTTTAAGTTTTTTTCAGAGATACTTATTTTGTATAAACCATGCCATAGCTGCCTCCTTTTCTTGCTCTATATCTGACTATGGATTGGTTAATACTATCTGAACAGGGATTAAAATGTTCTCCCTGATTTTCTCCCTAATCTTGAAACTTACTATCTAGATCAAATTTTATTATATTTGTAAATATTTGATATTGATGATAAGGGTTTGCTAGTAGTCCCATTAATAAAAGATCACTGAAAGTGATGGAAACAATACGATAGTAAGTCTTATTATTCCTCAGGTAATGTTTATAGAAAGAAAAGTGAGAGGAAATGGGAAAGCAGAAAGGAGGTGAGGTAAAGGCATTCCAGTGGGCCATCAGCACAAGCAAACCTGGGGGTGACATAAAGTCCATAGGAATTGAGATATCGGTGGCCATTGGGCACATCAGTCCTCTGCATGCGTCCCTGTGACCAGCCTCGTCAAGGCAGCCCCCTGAGAGCAGAGCATCCCGCCAACTTAGGAGCTGAGATGGTCCCTGTTCGAACCCAGGAATTGCTATAACTCACCTGAGTGCACTTTCAGTTGGCCCCCAGCCACACAGTCTGGCTAAACTGGAGTAAATTCTACAATGAGACTCTTGCCTCACTGCAAATTCCAGTAGCACGGTGGCAACCTTCCAGTTATTTTACAAGGTTGAATGAGAAGAGCAATTAGAGAATGAGAAAATTATATAGGACTTTAACCCGAGAGAGCATAGAAATCAGCAATTCATTATTGGAATGGAAAATGTGACAAAGGGATTTTGAGAATGCTGGTATCCTAGCCGAGACAGCCAGCCACTAGAAGGTTCTGGTAACACTGTAATAAACCATATCCTAGTTCAATTTCACTAAAGACTCCCACTGCTTAGAAAATTATGCAGCATTCTTTCCCTCTCATCTCGGGCCCCCTGCCAGTATGAGCAGGCAAGTGTGGATGTGATGTTTGGGAGGCTCATTCACAGGTGATCTCTATTTGTTTCTGGTTTAATCATTTTTCCGAGTGCTGTAAACCAGTCCCCACCTGTGATCTGTGTGGGCTGTTGGCAGTGTGTACTGTATAGGAACATTTAACAGGATCCTAACACCTGCTTAGATCACAGTACACCTTGACAGAAGAGCCAGGCATGAGATGTCAACACCAGCACTGTTACATCCTGGGAGCCCAACTAAAGTCCTATGACTTGTCCAGAAATGATAATTATGGAGGAAGGCTAGCTAATAGTAATTATGGAGTTATATACACTGGCCTAATTGAATTCTTGCTATGAATAAGGTAATACATTCTAAGTATCCTACATGTATTATGTTAAACATCACAAAACCTCTGTAAGAGTTTACAGTTATTAATTGCATTTTGCAGATGGAGAAACTGAGACCATGGGCACTTGCCCAAAGGCACCTTGCTGGTAAGGGGTGGATCCACAGTTTGAACTCATTTAGTCCATTTCAGGGTCCTTCTTCCTAACTACTACATTGTACATCATCTAGTTTGTTTTCTTGGTGGGCGTGACAGGTTACTGTCTGATTCCATAGGTTGCATTAGTCTAAGATCTGTAAGGACTCTGACTCCCACCCAGTGTAGGGGCTATGGATCTAAAGCCATGTCATCATCTGTGAGATGTGATTCCTTACCCTGGTTTATGCGATTTTATTACTTACACTTTGAAATACGATTGGGATGATCTGGAGCTCATGCAAACTCATTGTTCACCTGTTTAAACTGAATTGATCTTTTATCTGGAATCTTTGCATCCACTCTTACATGCCTTTAAGAAACCTGGGTGGGAATATTACCCAAGAGACCAGAATTCCTGTTCTTCTGGTTATGGTGATTTTATCTCTGTTTTACGTGTACATGAATAGTTATGCCTTGTAGTATTGAAATTGTTCAACTTGACAGCAGTGCCTTGTAATAGAAAAATTGTAAAATCTCTGTTCTTATGTTATTCTCCATATTCTTCTGAAATTTCAACAGCTAAAAAATTTTACGTGTGTAAAACATATTTTTATTGAGATCTGGTTGACTTATAATGTGTTAATTACTGCTGTAAAAAGTGATTCATATATATATGTATACATATATGTATACGTGTGTGTATATATATATACACACACACATACACGCATATACATATATGTATACATATACATACATTCTTTTTTAAATAGTCTTTTCTGTTACGGTTAATCATAGGACACTGAATGTAGTTCCCTGTGCTATACAGTAGGGCCTTGTTGTTTATCCCCTCTGTGTAGAATAGCTTACATCTCCTAATCCTAACCTCCCACTCCATCCCTCTCCCAACCCCCTCCCCTTTGGCAACCACAGTTCTGTTCTCCTTGAGTGTTTTTATTTTGAAGATAGGTTCATTTGTGTTGTATTTTGGATTCTACATATAAGCGATATCGTGATATTTATCTTTCTCTTTCTGTCTTTATTTACTGTAATTAGTAATCTCTATTTCCACCCATGTTACTGCACATGGCATTATTTCATTCTTTTTTATGGCTGAATAGTATTTCATTGTATATATGTACATCTTCTGTCCATTCTTCTGTCGATGGATGTTTAGATTTTTTCCATGTCTTGGCTATTGTGAATAGTGCTGCTGTGAACATAGGGATGCATGCATCTTTTCAAATTTGAGTTCTGTCTGCGTGTATGCCCAGGAGTGGAATTTCTGGGTCATAGGGCAACTCTATCCTTAGTTTTCTCAGGAATCTCCAGATTGTTTTCTATATTGGCTGTACCAACTTACATTCCCACCAACAGTAGAGGAGTGTTCCCTTTTTTCCATATCCTTTCTAGGATTTGTTATTTGTAGTTATTGGCGGTTATGACCAGTTTGAGGTGCTACCTCATTATAATTTTGATTTGCCTTCTCAGATAGCGATGTTCAGCATTTTTTCTTGTGCCAATGGCGGGTTGGCCATTTGTATTTATTCTTTGGAGAAACGTCTCTTTAAGTCTTCTGCCCATTTTTCAATTGGGTTGTGTTTTTTTGTTGTTGAGTTATATGACTTGTTTGTATATTTTGGAGATTAAGCCCTTGTAGGTTGCTTCATTTGGAAATATTTTCTCCGTTTCTCTAGGCTGACTTTTTGTTTCGTTTATGGTTTCCTTTGCTGTTCAAAAGCTTATAAATTTGATTAGGTCCCATTGTGTTTGTTTTTGTTTTTATTTCTGTTTCTTTGGGAGACTGACCTAAGGAAACATTAATACAATTTATGTCAGAGAATGTTTTGCCTATGATCTCTTCTAGGAGTTTTATGGTGTCATGTCTCATGTTTAAGTCTTTAAACTATTTTGAGTTTATTTTTGTGTATGGTGAGAGGGTGTGTTCTAACTTCATTGACTTACATGCAGCTGTCCAACTTTCCCAACACCACTTCTTGAAGATACTGTCTTTTTCCCATTGTATTTGCTCCCTTCCTTTGTCAAAAATCAATTGACTGTAGGTGTGTGAGTTTATTTCTGGACAGTCTGTTCTATTCCATTGAGCCATATGTCTCTTTTTGTGCTAACAGCACGAAATTTTAATTACTGTAGCTTTGTAGTGTTGTTTAAAGTCTTAGGAGAATTAAGCCTCCTGCTTTGTTCTTTTTCTTCAGGATTGCTTTGGCACTTCTGGGTCTTTTGTGGTTCCAAATACATTTTAGGGTTATTTGTTCTTGTTCTATAAAAACTGTCATGGGTAATTTGATAGGGATCATATTAAATCTATAGACTGCTTTGGGTAGTATGGCTATTTTAGCAATATTATTCCAATCCAAGAGCATGGGATAGCTTTCCATTTATTTGAATCCTCTTCAACTTCTTATATTAATTTTTATAGTTCTCAGCATGTAAGTCTTTCACCTCCTTGGTCAAGTTTACTCATAAGTATTTTACTTCAGGGGGCTTTATTTTATAATTTTTTAAAAAAATATTCCCTGACATTTCATTGTAAGTATACAGAAATGCAAAAAGTTTGATTGTTAATGTTGTATCCTGCTACTTTGCTGAATTTGTGTATCAATTCTAGTAGTTTTTGCACACACATTCTGTTACAGCATTGGGCTGATGTGGACAGAGATAGAGTGTTGTGTATCTCAATGCTGAAGTGAGTCTAAGACCTGAAAAGAGAGTAGAATGATGAAAGAAATGATGTGAACATCTTTGAAGGGGCCAGAGAATAGATTATGGGAGATGAAAGTTATTACAAATTCCTACCTACCCCCTCCTCATAAACAAATAAATAACAAAAGGAATTAGGCCAATAGCAAGTTGTCAATTGGGAAGGGAAGTGCAAGAATTTTTCAACACTCTCCTTTGTGAATCTGTGAAGCAGTGGTCACTGTCACAATGTATTGGGCATGGAGAGGCCAGAGTGGCCAAAGTGCCATGTCTCCAGCAGCTCCTATTGCCTTGGATGCACTCCAAAAACCCACACAGAGGGTATCATGACACCTTGACTTCAGTCCAGTGGGGTGGCTCTTTCCTGTCTCTTCCCCGGGGGCAGGGATGATTTCTATCAGACTGGGAGATGTTTCCCTTCCTTTACCACAGAGAGCAGAAGGATGCTGAACCTGAGGGACAAGGTGGTCACCCAAGGTGCAGACCCAGCATATTCCCCTCAGAGAACCAAAGCCGCCTCCTTTACAAGGATGGAAAACCACGGCTAAGAAGTGCAGTTTCCCTAGATAGAAAGATCCAGTGTTGTTAAGATGTCAACACTCGCATCTAAAAAGTCAGTGAGTTTCAAGTAAAAATCCCAACAGGGTGTTTCATAGAAACTGTCAAGCTGATTATAAAGTGTACATGGAAGAGAAACTTTTTTTTAAAAAAAAGGAAAGAACAACCAAAAGGAAACAGGGATATATTTGACCTAATATATATCACAACATACAATAAAGACAGAGTAATTAAGACAGCAGAAATTAATGAGTAGATCATTGGGATAAAACAAAATGCAGAAATGGTTCCATGTATATAAAGGCATTTATCTTGTGGGAAAAATGAAATTTTACATGTGTGGAAGGAGGATGAACTATTTCCCCTCAAACTGAGAGCTGGTTGTCCAATTAACATTTGATTCATTGAAGCTAGACATGCCCCAAGGCTCAGTCCCCAGTGCTAAAATGTAACTGAGATGGGCTAAAGAGCTCTGTAATTAAAACAATAATAATACTGAGGGAAAATCAATAGGAATATTTTGATAACCTCAGAATAAGGTCTTCTAGGTAGGATGCACAATGCTAGAAGTTTAAAAAAAAATGCTAACTGATGTGTGAAATAAGTTTAAATTCTGTATACAGAAAACGTCATAAAGGAAGTTAAAAAATTAGCAATATTGTTTCAACTTGCTGAATGCTTGAAATTTCTCATAATAAAACTTTGGGAAAAAGTAAGCGACAGACCTAGGAGAAAATGTTGATGACACAAATTAGAGGCAAAATTAATACAGAAAGCAGCAATAAATGCTTAAAAAAATGAAAAATAGACAAAGAATAGAGATAGGCAATTCAGAAGAAATGCCAACAGATTATACACATAGGAAAATTAATTCAAATTGACTAGTAATCAGGGAAATGAGAATTAAATCAACAAATAGCTAATGTTTCTTATCCATTAGATTGGAAATAATTAAACATATTGATCATATTCTGTGTTGGTTAAGGAAATAGACACTCTCATCCTCTCTTGTTCGGAGTATTCATATCAAAGCCTTTGGGACAGCAGATTGGCAGCAGTATTAGCATTTTAAATGTGCAAACCGTTTAATTCATAAATTCTGTATCTCAAAATTTATTTGAAAAGACACAGTCTCTTCAAGACTCATGTACAAACCTTGGGAAAATGCCCATTTTTAGAGGAATAAACTGTTGATACACATAAACTGTAGTCATTAGGAAGAATGTGGTCAATATATATGTATCGACACAAATTTTTTCGAAGGCATTTATCTTTGTCCTGAGAAAGGCCAATTAGTAAACAGTTCAGAGAACGTGATTTCTGTTATGTAAAGGGAAAACCAAAATACTGTTTTTCATGGAGCCATGACTGGAAGGATGGCCATTGTAATGTCTCATTTCCCTCTCTCTTTTACTCTCAAGGCCAACAATTCCCCATCTCTATTTAACCCCTTCTCACAAGCAAGCATGCATAGACACACACACACACAAACATGTATGTATCCTAATTAGGTTCTAAGCATCTTTCCCTGCTCTGTTCCAGGAGCATCCCATACTTTGATATCCCTCATCTCTATCATAATTGTTGATTCACACTCTCTTGTTTATACGCGCTTCGGAAAGAAAGGGGCAATGTGTCATATGCTGGTGAGCCCAAGGCACAAGCGCTATGCTTGGCACACAACAGGACCGCAATAAATATTTGTCAAATGATAAATAACTCCTTTGTAAAAGGCAGCATTGAAATAGGTCAATACATTGCTAATTAATAAAATTGACCAATACATTCACATCTCTAAAAAATGGCTGATGAGAGGCAAAGAAGAAATTTGCAGGTGATAAAGTAGGGGACTGTTTCATGAGCACTGCCTCCTCCAAGGAACTACCTGCAGCATTGTTTTCTCTCATTTGCAAGGAGGTCAGTTGTTTGTCCTCACTTTGTGTGGATGTGAGCCTAGACTTCACCTGGTGTCTTCTGCATGCCTCTGATATGTGAAATCTCAATGGAGAAATGACACCATGGGGGTAGGAACTTTTTTTTTTTAACAGTTTATCAAGTTGAATACTGGCACCTCAATTTTTATTAAAGAAAAAGGAAAAAAGCAAGCAAAGCTAATGTGAAATTTGGGTTCCAAAAAGTAGATGAATGGTAGAGGAAATGCAGCTCTCCTGTAAACACAGATAATGTATTACAACCAGAGAAACCCCTATCTTGAGATGGAATGGATCTGAGAGGTTATCTGTGCCAGTGAAATTATATTTGTTGTATCATATAAGTCTGCAGTAGATAAGTTATCACTGTGGATAAGTTTTCAGAGGGATAAAGCTGTACGTGGGTGCTGGGAAGAAGAATGTCCCGTGGTTTGGACAGATGGAACTTGTGGAGAAAACTGGGTAAAATGAACCCTCTTGTCTTTGTCTTAATCTTCAAGCCTGCCTCCAGTCACGTCTGAATATATTTCTAGCAGACAGTGCGTCCGTGGGCTTTGTGAATGCCCTGTGAGAGGAGTGAGGCAAAATCACCAGGCAAATGCATAATATCATGATCACTGCTTGAGCTGGAATTCCCTGTGCATGTGTGTCTCACCAATCCGTGGCAATCTGTTAATTGTCTCTTTATCCAGTGCCAGCCATTGCTGGAATGTTGTAGGCAATCAGAAGAAGTTTATTGAATTGATAATATTAGATGTGTTTTTTTTCACATGAAAATAAGGAGGTGGCTCTTTACATGAAAATGATACATGGCTTTGGAAGATGGGGCGAAAAGGACCAAAAGTTTGAATATCTCTTTTAATTCGGAAATGTTCTTTGGAATTTGGTGTACGCTTTTTGTTCTCTTCATTAAATAAGATTGGAGGCCTAGAGGCTCAATAGGAAGTAAGTCTTAGACTCATTATTACTCCACTCTTAGACGGTTATCGTCTGCCAGTAGTTTGCCCTTGGGAGGGGATGGGTAGGCCAGAAGGTGCAGAAGCAAAGAAGTGATTTCAAGTTTTTCTGTTGTATGCACTGTCTTTTTCTCAGTAAGTTTTCTTGAATTTGGTGCTTCTACCCACAGGCCTATTCTCTGGGAATTAATTCCATTCATAGGTAGCCGTTGAAAGGGCAGATGTGGACTGTGCTCAGAGGCAGCCAGTCTGGGTGAGAGTCGTGGGAAGTGAGGAACAAAGAGAAAAAAAAAATACGCTGTCTCCACCGCTGTGTACAGTGACCTGGCAGTGGGCAGCTGGGAGATTGCTTCCTTATGGTGAGTGTCTTTAAAGGGTCCTAATTCAGGTGGCTGTCTCATTCCTTGCTAGCAGTAATCTCTAAGACATTTTTATTCGTTGAAAGTCATCCATCTTTTGGTTACTTCTTGCTGGTGCAGGGTGTTTGTGTATACATGCGTGTGTGTGCACACTCTTGCCTCCATCTCCTGCCCCTAAGGGTTCATTCAGCTCATAGTCTCTCCAGGCTCCTGTGTATTCTCCACCAGAAAAGACCCATGCCGTTAACAGATAGTAACAGGTATATTTTATTTATTTAATTTTTTACATTTTTAAATTAAAACATAGTTGATTTACAGTGTTGGGCAAATTTCTGCTGTATAGCAAAGTGACCCAGTCATACATAAGTATACATTCCTTTTCTTAGGCTATATTCCATCATATTCTATCCCAAGAGACTGGGTATGGTTTCCTGTGCTATGCAGTAGGACCTCATTGCTTATCCTTTCTGAATGTAATAGTTTGCGTCTACCGTGATGGGCTGGGAGTTTGGGGTTAGCAGATAGAAACAATTTTAAATGGAAGAATTGTTTTTCAGAAACTGAGCTCCCCAAGTATACGTTTAATAGAGCTTATTAATACACAGAATTTAGGGGTGTCCTATCTAATCGTGGTCGCTTCAAATACAGATCCCATTCTCTCCTGTCTTTCTCAGGCCAACTCCATGTTGCCTTTTCCTTGTCACATATTTACATGATAAGGAACCTCAAGTTAGGTAAAGGCCTCTCCTATACAGGTGAAGAAACTGAAGCCCAAAGAGGTCAGGTGACCTACTTATCCAGGGTCACAAAATGATGTAGGACAAAGCCAGACTGGACCTCGGGTGTTCTGAAATGTCAAGCCCCAGAGCACTCCCCTTGCCCCAGGTAGTCTCTTTATCTAGTTACCCCTGGCTGCAATAAGCCCCTCTTGGCTGACTCAGTCTAAACTTAGGCACGCTTTCTTTCTTTTCCAGTGAAGTTTTTTTTTCATAAAGTTCTTTATATAATTGGTCTGCAGCTAGGAGAAAAAATGTATGCTGGTGTCAGGGGGTAAACCCTCTAACTGTTCCAAAGTTAGCTTGCTGCCTGTTAAACTTTGCAGCTACAGAGCCAAGTAAATCTAGGACAAATGCTGTCATGAATCACTGATGGGGTCTGTAAAGAAGGATGTTTCCAGGCCCTCAGAGGCCTGGCTTAAGAAATGCAAGTAGTTTTAGAAAAAGAGAAAGGCTGCCACTTTTCAAACCACCACTTTGTCCAGACTCTGAGTCTCTGACCCGCCAGCTCAATATTAGCTCAAACAGACACGATCCACTCAGCTTCACCTGGCTTCTCATCCCAAATCCCCAACCACATTTGAGGAGCAACCCTTTTTGGAGGCAGAAGACAAGACTACAGAAGAACTAGCATCATGAGCCCAGGAGAAGCCAGCGAATCAAGAGGGAGAGACACTTGGCAATGGCCGGGAGCACTGGAGCTTCTGGGCAGGAAGTTAAAGAGCATCAGGAAATCTCATTTCCCTGCCACGTCCCTGCCCACAGCCCAGGCATTTGCTACCGCATGTGTATTTATGTGGAAAGGGCGAAAAGGAGGGAACTGAAGGCACTGCACACGGTGTGTAAATCCTAGGGATGAAGGAAGCAAGGCTTCAGAAGCAGAAACTAATCAGTCCTGCAAGGACTACAAAACCAGCCTTTAAGCCTGTGCTTTGAGCCTGTGCTGGGTCCTTCGAAGGGAAGCAAGTACTTTGGCGGTGGTGGGGGAGGGGGGCGGGGAGGGGCAGGGGTTCATGCAAAATCCTCCCAGCTCTGTTGCACACCACTTAGTACAAATAGTAAAAAAGCAAAACAAAACAAAACCTCAGTATTTCCCCTAGTGCTGTCCTGCACATTCTTTCCAGGTATTAGGCATTTATTTAATCTTCTCCCAAAGTCCATTATTATCCCTGTTTTCTAAAAGAATAAGGAAAACTCTGCAAAGTTAAACATTTTCCCCAAGTTACACATTTGTAATGGAGAATAGCCTAGATTAAAAACAAAGTCTCTCTGAGTCTAAAACCCACAGTCTAAATCATTAACCTAATGATCTCTTGCAATATGCTTGCTCTGCGAGCACTCGCTGACCCTCTTGGCAGCGATGCTCAGAGGTTGCCTGAGTCATTCAGAGGCCCAGGTTTCCCGATAAACCTAAAAAGCATTTGTGATGTTGTGCGGTGTCCGGCTTCCTTCCTCCTCTCCATCCTTTCCTCTTTCTCCTCTTCTCCTCTTCTCATTCTTGTTTCTTTTCTTTTTATACCTCAAACAAACTGTTGAAACCAGTATTTGGTTCCCTGTGTCAAAAAGCTTTCTCTTTGGGCCCCAAAGTCACGCTCATTTTTCTTCCTTTTGTAATTCCCAATTCTTTGCTTATCGGAACTTACAGTAACATGTAAGTGGTTGATGAGTCTCATAAAGGAGTTTCTAAGATCTACTCATAAAGAAAGATCCCCTAGAGGCCAAGAACCACAGAAGAAATCAGATCAACATGGAGATTTTGTCACAAAGGAAAGGAATCAGTCACCAAGAACTGACGGTACTGTCAGGACCGGGGGCATGGTGTGGGAGAAGAGTTGGTCAGGAGCATGAGTATATGGATCTTCATAGTTGACTTTTGTCAGCTGGCCGTGGTCCTTCTCCCAAGGTTGCCTCGCTGCAGCCCAGCCCAGGACACGGCCAAGTTGTCTCCTCTCCACCTTCTTGCTATCCTCCGTCAGCTGACCCAGAATCCCGGCAGGCTCTCAAGGCATGAGGATTTTTCCAGGTCCTGGACGAGGGGTCTTCACGGACACCCTCCCTCCCTCCCTCTACCCTCCTCACCACGAGAAAGTATGTGGGGGAACCACAGCTGGAAAAGAACAACCCCAGAGATATTCTCAGAATGTGCAGCTTCTCACTGCTGACGTGAACAGAGGGGCTAAGGGCAATGTTCTTCCAGCCACATAATTACAAAAACAGCCAACGGCACTGAAGATCATCCCTCCCCACTCCTGTTTCCTTAGCCTCAACTGACTTAACTAGAACAGACAAAGGCTCATTAAAATATCATGTTGGACGAGATGTAATTCTCAGAATAATGTTAACATCAAACAGGCAATTGGGAGGCAGCATTGCTCTGGCCCTGGGTGGGGGGGTGGATTTTGCAAGGTAAGCACTTCTCACCAATGGGGTTTGAATGCTGGGTGGAGGGAAAATGATTATGGATGAAGAGGCTGCTGTTCTGAGGATGGAAACTCTATGTTGACTAAACCAATCCCAGTTCTCTGAATATTTAGCTTCTCACAACATAATTCTTTTTTTAAAACTAAACTCAGTAATTACATCTTCTCTAAATTGACTATTCAGCAACTCTCCTGTCCAAATCAACCTCCAGTGCACTTTTAAGAGAAGCTGTCAAATTAACTTTGGAGTTTGCCAGAGTCATCTTCTCCCTACAGAAGATGGGTCAAGTTGAGGCATTGGGGGAAATATCCCTAAGGCACAGGGATTTCTGAGGTGGCTAGTTTGGTGTGGTATCAAGACTGTTGTCTTGAGTTAGGTCTGATTTTCGGTAGTAGCTCAGTCACTGTAGTGGGTTGAAGGGTGTGCTTCCCCAATGCCTGTCTACCTAGAACCTCAAAATGTGACTATATTTGGAAATAAGGTTTTGGTAGATTTAATCAAGAGGAAGTCATACTGGATTAGGGTGGGCCCTACTCATGACTGGTCCCCTTTTAAGAGGGGGAGAGGCACACAGAGGCATCCAGAGGGAAGAAGGCTGTGTGGAGAAAGGGACAGAGATGAGAGTGGTAAAGCTACAGAGCGTAGAATGTCAAACATCACCAAAAGTCAGGAAGAAGCAAGAAGGATTCAGAGTGAGTGTGGCTCTCCTGACACCTTATTTTAGGGCTTCTAGTGTCCAGAGCTATGAGAGAATAAATTTCTATTGTTTTAAGCTGCCAAGTTAGTGCTGATTGGTTGTGGCAGTTTCAGGAAACAACACATAGGACCACTCATCAGTTAAGTAAACTTCAACTAGTTATTTTATTCTCTCTGAGCCTCAGTTTCTTTGTCCAGAACAGCGTTTAGATCTATGACTTGGGGTTAGTTACGTTATCTGTCTTCTCATCTGAAAATGAGGTAATATAACTTATTTTTTTTGATAAAGATGAGAGTAAACATGCCTTGAACATCTAGGACATCATAAGCATTAATGAGCATCTCACTAAATATGGTCACCTCTTTCTGTATTCTGCCTTGATCTAAAAAGAAAATGAGATGGCTTAATAAATTCTGTCCATAAAACATGATGCACTTGCACAGAATTTAATGCTAAGCTTTCTCTCATCCAGTACAAAAAGGTATTGTGTATAGCTCATATAAGCACGGGGCAAATTATCACAGTTTTATCCTGGCAATCTTAGGGAAGATAATAGTGGGCCAGGCTATACATTCCCACGGGCCCACGATTTTTCTGTATGTGTTTCCAAATTTGGCTTAGCCTCACAAGTTATGAAATTTCTACTGTGTGTGTGTAAGACTCATAGTGGCAGAAATAAGGAAAGATCCAATTTCTGTCCAGAAAGAACTTTTATTCAGTAGTAGAGTAGTGAGTAGAGGGCATTTAAATAAGCCTCTGAGGAACTGACCTGAGGCAGAATAGGATCCTGTCCTCAGTTCTTTGAGGGCTAGAAAGGTGGATAAGTAAGTAACATTCTGAAATAACACAAACCCGTGTTGTGTCTCACAGCCAGGGGACGCATTTCTTACCAAGTAGTGGTTATGCCATTTCACCTCCTGTCCCCATCCAAGCGCCCAAACAGGGCAGTTTGGTGGATGAGGGGCTTCATTTTCATGAATAACCTACTTGAAAATTGCCATCTCCAAGAAAATTAAAGTCTAGAAATTGAAGCAAAAAGCGGTATGCTAAGTGCTGGGAGTATATAGGTGAGAAAAGCAGACGAGATCCTTGCCCCGACAGAGGTTTTATTCTACCAGGGTAGAGAGACCTCAATTGATCATAACCAAATTGAAGATGAAACTGTTGTGTAGCTAGTAGAATTAGTGTAGTTAAGGAGACCAGAAAGGTTGTTTGGAGGAAGTGATGTCTGCGATGAGATCTGAATTTACCTAGGCAAGTAGGGGGAGAAAAGAGCATTCCAGACAGAATGGCCCTGAGATGAGCAGAGCTTGACTAGTAGAAAGGGTGGAATTGAGCTCACCACCAGTGCTTTGGAAAAGAAGGCAAGGCATGGGGGGAAGAGGAGGCTGCTGAGCGACGTGGCAAAAGGACCACCCAGGACCTTGTCATCCTTGCTGTTTCATCCTCATCCCGAGAGGAATATGAAGCCCTTTGAGAGTTTAGAAGTTTGCAGCACCATGTGGTCCATGGACCAGCATCATGGGCATCACTCAGGAGCATGATAGAAAGGCAGAACTCAGCCCCAACCTACACCTGCTGCTGAAACAGAATCTGTTCCCCATGTGATTGGCTTGAGTCTTAAAGTTTGAGAAGCATCACCTTAGAACATTTGCAGGTGGTGTAGGAATTGCACACTGTGGAATTTGTGTTATTTAGTATGTGTGCCTGTGTGTGTGTGTTAGGGAAGAATGATAATAAAGCCCGTCAAAACGCCTGGTTAATGGCAGCACATGTCCTGTTGCTTGTATATGCTCTCCTTGAGAGCAATAACCGCATTTTTTTTTTTTTTTTTTTTTTACTGTGTCAGAGCTCCTCCATGTACTTGGGACAGTGCTGAGTATGTTTAGTACGCTACATAACTGTTGCACGGCCCAAGGAAGTCTCTCTCCTTGGTGGCACATCACTTCAGATGTCTTGATGGGGCCGGTTTCTGCTCCTGGTAGACCTCTCTAATTGATCAGGCTCCTTTTCACCCTGAACTTAGACGTGGCCTGAGATTGTCTCCACACAGTTCACCAGTACCTACCAGTTGATCTGAAATGACACAAAAGATGAGGTCACTTGGCTACCCCCGATTTCTCGGAGCAAGGCATGAAAATGAATTTCAGCAACAATCAGCATTTCTGTATTTTCCCAGAATCCTTTAGGCTTGTGAGCCTAATGACTGGGGATGCCTTTCCAGGAGGGAAGCAGAATCCCCACCTTGGAGCTTGTGCATGAGAGTTAGTAATGGTCCCACAGCTGGCTCCCCAACTGGAAGAGAAGGAGGAGAACCGTCTGCAAGAGCCTGTTTCTCATATAGGTACCAGCAGCTCAGGGAGGAAATGCAGAGACTTCTTTGAGAAAACATTTGTCTTTTTGAACCATCAGAGCTGCCTCTGGGTCTGCAAAGAAGGATGCCTAGAAGCTGTTCAGAAAGCCAACGTAGCAGCTGGGCAGCTGCAGCTACCACAGGCTTAGACAGAGATGGAAAGGATGTCAGACACCACAAATCAATCCCGAGTCTTTGAACCTAACAAGATTCCCAGCAGCAGGAGTGTCCTGTTTGATTTTCCCCTCAAATTATTTATAAAAGAAGAAACTAGTCTTTCTCTTCCCTCAACACGTGCATAGAGGTGAATGATAAAACTGGATTTGTGGTCAGCTGCCCCAAATGCAGTATTTGGTCAGTCCTTTCAAAAACGAGCATTTTTCTGCACACTCCAAGACAAGACTGTGATCAAATGAGATTGATTATATGTCTGAATGAATCACCTCTATCATTCTGGAGTTCTGTGGACTTGGCCCAGCTCAGCATTGAGGTTGTATCCATTTTGTAGATTCAGAAAGACCACTGGGCACTCCTGTATTTGAGTTTCCTTTGAGTCCTCATGGTGAGAGGAACAAGCAAGAAGCTCAGGACAATAGTTCTAGTCCTCAGCATCGTTGACATCATTAAGTGACTGTTTGCTCATGATATCAGCAGAGGCAACCACGTGGCAGACCAATAATCAACTAACATCAAGCAACCAAACAGAAGAGTTTGGGTAGTGAGGAAGAACCACTAAGGTGTAGTTACCAGTCCAGTAAATAATAACGCAGCACGATATGATATAGTGTAACAGTACTGTGTGGTATTACTAACCAAGGCTGTAGGCTCAGGAAGAGAAGAAACATAAGCTAAATGCTAGGAGATGAAAATAAAAAAAAAGGTCGAGCTGTTGAATAAGTCGTCCGGTAGACATATATGTAACTTCCTTGAGCGTGTTTAGAAATTCTGAGTTGGATATCACACACCTTATACCTAGAGCGGTCTTCCTAAGGAAATAGTAAAAGATGGCTCAGATTGGAAAATCCTGAAGGAATGATCATTTAGACAGGTAAGAGACAGTAAGGTGGTGCAGCCACAGTTTTGAAGTTCCTGAAAAAATTAAAAAGTTGTCACATGATTTAGCATTCCAGCTCCCTGGTATACATGCACACAAAATTCTAATTTAAAAAGATACGTGCACTTCTGTGTTGTTAGCAACACTACTCACAATAGCCAAAAACATGGAAACAGCCTAAATGTCCATTGACAGATGCATGGATACAGAAGATGTGATACATATATATGGTGGAATACTACTCAGCCATGAAAAGTAATGATATAATGCCATTTGCAGCAACATGGACAGACCTAGAGATCGTCATACTAAATGAAGTAAGTCAGAAAGAGAAAGACAAATACCGTATGATGTCACTTACATGTGGTATCTAAAATACAACGCAAATGAATATATTTATAAACAGAAACAGATTCACAGACATAGAGAATAGACTTGTTGCCAAGGGGGGAGGGAGGGATCGGGAGTTTGGTATTAGATGCAAACTATTATACGTAGAATGGATAGACAACAAGGTCCTACTGGGAACTATATTCATTATCCCACGATAAACTATAATGGAAAAGAATGTGAAAAAAATATAAATGTATAACTGAATGCCTTTGCTCTGCAACAGAAATTAACATATCGTTGTGAAGCAACTATACCAAATACCAGAATGCCTAAGTAGCTTCCCTGCTGTGTTCAGAAAGGCTTACTCTGAAACATAGAAAGTCAGCAAGTAATTCCAGCTTACATATCTCAGTACTCTAATTTCAATATTCCCGTGGGAGTTATTCCATCATAGTTTTATTTTATTACTGTGCATGGCCTGAAAACCTGCTTTGAGCCACCAAATTCCATAATGCTGATTCAATATTTTTTTATACTTCAGCTAACTCCTCTGGGGAAAATACTATTGAGATATATCCCTGTTTGCGAGAGCGGTGATTGTGCTAATATACGCAAAGCTTGTTGCTGAGCAAATGCCATGAATCTGAGTGTGTTCATGATGTCTCCTTGGCATGAGTGTAAGGCTCTCTATACAATGATGAAAGTGTCTGCTTATTTATTGTTTATTAGAATGATCCCTTCCAATTTATCTTTTCCAACTTAATTGAGATATCATTGACATACAACATTGTGTACGTTTAAGTTGCATGGTATGCGGATTTGCTACGTGTGTATGTTGCAAAATGATTACCAACATAGGGTTAGTTAACACTTCATCTCACATACTGAGCACTTCTTTTTCATGTAAAAGGAGGAAGAAATGGGTATCTCTGGCATGTCCCGCATAACTGGGGAGACTGGGTACTCTCTCTCAGGGTGTCACTTTCTCTTGAGGGGAGCCGATGCTCTCTTGGCCCTGAGCTATGCCGCCTTTGGGGAGGGTTGATGTAGGAGAATTCTCGAATGTGTCCATTCTCCTTTTGTTGTCATTGTTGCTCCATCGGTGTGTTGGGACTTCTCCACTGGAAGCCTGGACTCCCACAAATGCTTTCTTGTCTGTGGGTTTCAGGGCCTCCTGGACCACACCTGAGAGGGGTTGGAGCTGGTTCATGAACCACTGCAGGGTCCCACAGACCGGATGCATGGGTGGGTCAGACTTCTCTTGGGTCCCTTGGTATGCGGAGCCGGATCCCCAGATTCTCACAATGCCACTTTTGTCTGAAGGGATGTCCAGTTGCTATTTTGGGGAGGTTGCCATGACGGGGAATGCCTCATTTACTTGTGTGGCTAACATAAGCTGTCAGCTCATTTAGGAAGTTGGTCAAAGCAGTTGTTGATTTCAAGCAGAGAGAACATCTGGATGAGCTATGGCATTTAAATGAATTGTTTGAAATTCATCAATGCAATAGTTTTAATGAGGAGTGGGAGGATGTATAAAGAGGCTTAATTTTATTTAGCTCATTTGCTTGAAATGGAGATCTGGAACCAGAGAGACATGATGTATATTTTAAGCAGTAGATAAAAGCAAATATAATCCAAGAAATAGTATTCTGCTCAATTCTGATCAGAATACAATAGGAAAAATGCATTTAGCTCTGGGCTCCTCTTCTTAACCAACATAAATATTCATGGAAAAGTGTCCAGGGTGGTGAAGTATTTAGAAACCGCATCACGTGAGGAACAGCAGAGGCTATTTAGTCTAATTTTAATCCTGGGAGGAAGCCTTCAGAAAAGTGCCTTTGAATGACTGAAAAACAACTTTATGGAAGCGAATTCCTTCTGTGTTGTTCTAGGAGGGCAGAAGCCATAAAGAAGTAAGCACGATGATAGAATTTCCAAGCTATTAGAACTGCCCGGTGATTGAATCAGGCATGGTCGCAGCAGAACAAGATGTGACAGAGCAGCTGCAAGAACCATTTGGGACAAAAAAGATAAAAAGAGAACTAGGTCAAAGAGTGAGGAACTGAGTTCTTTCTCCAGATTCAAATTCTCTACATAAAAGTAATCGGAAGAAGGAGAGGGTTTTTTTTTTTAAATTAAAAAAAAAAAAACTTTAAGAACTGTTTTAGATGTACCAAAGAATTGAGAAGCTAGTTCAGGCAGTTCCCGTATACCCCACACCCAGTATCCCCTACTGTTGCAATAGCTTACATCTGTACAGTACATTTGTTATGGTTAATGCACTAATATTGATATGGCATTGTTAGCTTACTTAAGTCCATGCTTTATTCAGATTTCTTTGGTTTTACCGAAAGCTTTTCTGGGACCCATACAGGTTACCGCGTAACACTCATGTGTCCTGTCTCCTTAGGCTCCTATTGGCTACGGAAGTTTCTCATGGTTCCTTATATTGGATAATCCTAACGGTTTTGAGGAGTACTGGTCAAATATTTTGTAGGGTGCTCCTCAAAGGGATTGGTCTGATCTTGTCATCATTAGACTAGGATTATGGGTTTGGGGGAGGAAAATCATTGAGACAAAGCACAGGTTGATCAGATCCTGTCAAGGGTTCATGTGATCAACACGGTTGATCACTGTTGATGTTGAACTTGATCACCTGCCTGGGATAGCATTTGTTAGGTTTTCCACCTCAAAGTTAGTCCCCGCCCCCAGTCCTTTTCCTTGCTGTCGTCTTGGGGAGGAAGTCACTGTGTGGAGCCCACGGTTCAGGAGCAGGGACTTCTCCCCCCCCACCCCTGAGAGTAGAGTGTCTGCGTAATTTGTTTGTAAGTCTTCTGCAAGGGAGATTTGTCTCTTCTCCATCAATTATTTATGTATTCATCCATTTATTTATATCAGCAGGGACTCATGGACATTCATTTTATACTCTGGATTATAATCCAATACTGTATTTATTTTGTTGCTCTGGTTATTCTGGCTTTGACCAGTGGGAGTTTTTTCAGTTGGCTCCTGTGCCTTTTTGACATAATTCGTCAACATAGGTTTTGTTTTACTCTTTTTGTTTTTTGAGGACTTCCTTACTTTTAGGCCCTTCAAGAAGCTCCAGGCTCATCTTGTATACTTACTGCCCTGATACTAGAATCAGCCATTTCTCCAAAGAGTCCTGGTTCCTTTTAATGGAGAATGTTATTACCGACCAAGATCTGGGTGCTAGTTCTGGGTGTTCATTGCTCCTGAGGTCTTCTTGCTCCTAGACCATCTCTGCCAGAGTAAACATCATATTTATTTTGAACATTCAAATTTACAAAAACAAAAATGTAACAGAAACCATCACATATGTCATACACACGCACGCGCACACACATGTTGCATCTCATGTCACTTTATGTACAAAATCAGGTGGGAGAAGGGGCAGGGAGGCAGGTCACCAGACTTAATTCCTCAATTTCAGTGTCTGAATTGCTCATCATACGAGAAACAATTTTATCAACTAGAATACAGTGCTTATTTATGTGCAGCTCCTTTTGCCTTTAGTCTTATAGACTCCAAAGTTATAGAGCTCAGCACTTTTCCTCTAACACCTTCAGTGAGACAGTTATATGTATTAGTGAAACAGTTAGATTCTCTTGTCACAGCATGAATTTTTTCCTGGGATTCCTTGACTTCTTTTTTTAATTTTATTTATTTATTTTCCTATTTTAGGGCTGCATCCGCAGCATATGGAGGTTCCCAGGCTAGAGATCAGATTGGAGCTGTAGCTGCCGACCTACACCACAGCCACAGCAATGATGTATCCAAGCCACACCTGCAACCTGCACCACAGCTCATGGCAGCGCCAGACCCCTAACCCACTGAGCGAGGCTAGGGATCAAACCTGCATCGTCATGGATCCTAGTCGGGTTGGTGAACTGCTGAGCCAGGAAGGGAATTCCTCATTGTTGTTTTCTTTGCCTTAATTAAGATCCATTCCTTGTTCTGTAAATTTCTGAGTTATGAGAGTTCACATCATGGCTCAGTGGTTAACGAATCCAACTAGGAACCATGAGGTTGCGGGTTTGATCCCTGGCATCGCTCAGTGGGTTAAGGATCCAGCGTTGCCGTGAGCTGTGGTGGAGATTGCAGACGCGACTCGGATCCTGTGTTGCTGTGGCTGTGGCGTCGGCCGGCAGCTCCGATTAGACCCCTAGCCTGGGAACCTCCATATGCCGCGAGTGCGGCCCTAAAATGACAAAAAAAAAAAAAAATCTGAGTTATGAAACTAATACATGTATGCACTATTAAAGAATTACACAGGATAGTTGAATTTCCCTAGTTCCCTGTAGGTCCTCTTCTGCCTCTCCCCTGAAAACGAAGGCAACCACTGATCTGTTTACTAGCTCTATAGTTTTGTCTTTTTCGGAATGTCATATAACTGGAATCATTCAATACATAGCCTTTTCAGGGTGGCTTTTTTCACTTAGGGTTCATCTGTTCTTTTTGTGGCTTGATGCTTCATCTCTTTGTCAGTTATTATGATTCCATTTTGAACATACCAGTTTGTTTATCCATTTATCTATTGAACAACATCTTGGTGGCTTCCAGTTTTTGTCAATTATGAATAACGCTGCTATAAAACATTTGCTTTCAGATTCTTCTCTGGACCTGTTTTCAATCAAGTTGGGTAAATACCTTGAAGTGGGATTCCTGGATTGTAAGGTAAGAATATGTTTAGTTTCATGAAAACTGCCAAACCATCTTCTAAAATGGTAATGCTATTTTTTTCATTTCCACTAGCAATAAAAAAGAATTTTTAGGCTTTGCTTCCTTGCCAACATTTGGTATTGTCAGGGGTTTTGTTGTTGTTTTGGTCATTTTTAATGGTTATGTGGTAATATCTCGTTGTTTTAATTTGAAATTCCTTAATGACAGATATTGCTGAAATTCCTTTCATATGTGTATTTTCTATCTGCTTATCTTCTTTGATGAGGTGTATGTTCAGATCTTTGGCCAAATTTTCAGTTGGGTTATTTTCCTTTTGTTTAGCTTTGAGGGTATTTGCATTTTTGGCTACGTCCTTATTCAGATACGTGTTTGCAAATGTTTTCTCCCAGTTTGGGCCTGTCTTTTCATTCTTTTAATAGTGAGTTTCACAGACAAGAATGTTTTAATTTTGATAAAGTCAAATGTACCAGTTTTTCTCATTAATCATGCTTTTTGTATTGTATGAAAACACCCTAATTATCAAACCCAAGGTCACCTAGATTTTCTCCTATGTTTTCTTCTAAAAGTTTTATAGTTTAAATCTTGTATTTTGATTCATTTAGAGTTAATTTTTCTGAATGGTGTTAAGGTCATGTTCAGAAGCCTTTTTTTTTTTTTTTTTTTTTGCATTTGTACGTCCAGTTTCTCCAGTACGACCTGCTGAAAAAAGACAATTTTTTTCTCTATTCGTTTGCCTTTGATCCATAGATGAGTTGATACTGTGTGAATTTATTTTTTTTATGGGCATTTTTTTCTGTTCCATTGATCTAAGTATCTTTTTTTCCCCACCAGTAACATATGTAGTTTTATAGAAAGTCTTGATATGCTGTAATAGTCCTTCAGCTTTGTTCTTCAGTGTTTTGTTAGCTGTCTGGGGTCGTTTGCCTTTCCATATAAATGTTAGAATGAATTTATCAATATCTATACAATAGTTTGCCTGGATTTTGATTGATGTCGCATTAAATCCTTAGAAGAAACCTTGGAAAGAATTGACATCTTAAAAACACTTGAGTCTTCCTATTCATGAACACAGAATGTCTCCCATTTATTTTAATCTTTTATTTCTCTTATCAGAGGTTTGTGGCTTTCTACATATAGACCTTGTGCATATTTTGTTAAATATATAACTATTTCATTTTTTGAACTATTATAAATTGTACTGTTTTTTAAATTTAAAAATTCCAGTTGCTCTTTGGAATTGAGAGATTGCATTGTTGTATGAGGAAAAGAGAGAGGGAGAGTGGGGGTGGGGAGAGAGAAAGGGAGAATTGGGCTCACAAGGTTCCAGTGGGACTGGAAAGTCCAAAGTCTGTGGGTCAAGCTGGTAGGCCAGAAACTCAGGTAGGAGCTGATGTCTTAAGTCCAGCATTTTCAGTACAATAAAGGCAGGCTGGAAACCTTGGGAGGGTTTCTGTGTGGCAGTCTTGGGGCTGAATTCCTACCTCTTTGGGAAACCTTAGTCTTTGTTCTTAAGGCCCTCACTTGATGCCATGGTGTCCATCCATGTTATGGAGGGTAATCTGCTTTAGTCAAAGTCTATTGATTTAAATGTTAATCATATTTAAAAAATACCTTCTGGAGTTCCCGTCGTGGCTCAGTGGTTAACGAATCCAACTAAGAACCATGAGGTTGCGGGTTCGATCCGTAGCCTTGCTCAGTGCGTTAAGGATCCGGCGTTGCCGTGAGCTGTGGTGTAGGTTGCAGACGCGGCTCGGATCCCGCGTTGCTGTGGCTGTGGCGAAGGCCGGCGGCTACAGCTCCTGTTAGACCCCTAGCCTGGGAACCTCCATATGCCGCGGGTGCGGCCCCAGATAAGGCAAAAAGACAAAAAAAAAAACAAAACAAAACCCTTCATAGCAACATCTAGGCTAGTGTTTGACCAAGCAACTGAGCAGGATAGTCCAGCCAAGTCGAGGTACAATTAACCATCACATTAGTGTACCCTCTAAATCTATTTTCTGGAAGAAATTTGGTATTATTTTACTCTTAAATGTTTGATAAAATTTACCAATGAAACCATATGAGCCTGGTGCTTTATTTTTGTAACATTATTACTGCTTGAGTTTCTTTTCATATATATAGGTCTTTTCATATTACCTGTTTCTCCACGAGTGAGTTAATAGTTTTTGTCTGTCAAAGATTGGTCCATTTCATCTCATTTCTCATATTTGTGGGCGTAGAGTTTATGGCATTCTTTTATTATTTTTTAAATATCAATGAGATCTGTAGTGGTGACTCTTTGTTATCTGATATTAGTAATTTCCATTTCTCTTTTTACTTGGTTAGCCAGATAATTCCCACCCCCCACCCCTGTACAATTTCATTAATTTTTGCTCTAATTTTTTTTCTCCTTCTTGCTTTAGGCTTGATTTATTGAAATTTTTTAAACATGGAATTTTAGATAGATTTTTGATGTTAGATCTTTGTTATTTTCTCATATGTATTAATTTTAGTGCTGTGAATTTCCTTCTAAATACTGCTTGATTGCATCCTACAAATTTTAATGTTACATTTTCATTTTTTAGTTGAAAATATTTTAAAATTTCTTTGAGACGTCTTAACATACTTGCTATTTAGAAATATGTTGTTTAATCTCCAAGTATTTTGGGATTACCAGTTGCCATTTTGTTATTGATTTCTAGTTTAAACTCATTGTGGTCTAAAAACTTGTATGATTTTAGTTCTTTTAAATTTGTAAAGTTACGTTTAATGATCCAGAATGTGGTCCCTTGTAAATGTTCCATGTGAGCTTTGTGAGAATATGTATTCTGCTGATACTGAAATGTTCTGTTAATGCTAACTATATCCAGTTGATTGATGATACCTTTAGTTGAACTATATTATTACTGATTTTTGCTTGGAAGATCTGTCAATTACTGATAAAGGTTATTGAATTTCTGACTATAATAGTAATTTTGTGTATTTCTCTTTGTAGTTCCATCAGTTTTTGCCTCATATCTTTTGGTATATGGCCCTTTTTATCCCTGATAATGTTCCTTGTTCTGAAATGTGCGTTGTCTGGAATTAATATAGCTATTCCAGATTCTTTTTAAAGTTAGTATTATTGTGGTATTTCTTTCTCCAATCCTTTACTTTTAATTTAGCTGTGTCTTAATGTCTCTAAGTTCGAGGTGGGTTCCTAATAGATACCATGTAGTTGGGTTTAATTTTTTATATGCAGACACAGTTTCTGTTTTTTAATTAATTAACTTAGACTGTTTACATTTTAAAGTGATTATTTGATCTGGTTTGATAATATTGGCTATGGTTGTAACTATTTTCTCTTCATTGTACTTCCTTGTTGCTTATTTTTCTTTTCCCTGTCTTTTCTGATTTTAATTAAGCACTTTATATGCTTCCATTTTCTCTATCTTACCATATCAATTAGACATCTTTTGAAAAAAAGTTAGTGGTTTCTGTGTAGTTTGCAGTTCCATTCACAACTAGTCCAAGTCCACCATCAAACAATACTATACTGCTTCGCAGATGGTACAAAAGCTTTATAACAGAATATTCCAAATCCTCCCCTTCTACCCTTATAAAAGTACCATCATTTGTTTTACTTACACGTAGGATGTAATCACACAGGACTTGGTTATTATTATCTTCAACAGTTGTCTATTAGATCAATTTAGAATAAGAAAAACAAAATATTTTTTAACCTTCATTTATTCCTTCTCTGATGCTTTTTCTTCTTTATGTAAACCCGTTGTCTGAGCTATATCATTTTTCTTATCCCTGAAGAACTTCTTTTAACAGTTCTTACAAGGCAAGGTTTGCCGGCAGTGAACTACCTCAGGTTTTGTTTGTTCGAGAAAGTTTTATTTCCCTCATTTTTGATAGTTTATTTCACTGTATATATAGACTTCTAAGGTAATGGGGCTTTTTTCTTTTCAGCACTTTAAATGTTTTATACCACATATTACTTCCTAAATGGTTTGTTAGAAGAAGCGTGGTATAATTTTTATCCTTTTTCCTATAATGATAAAGTGTTTTTCCCTCTGGCTTTTCTCAACATTTTCTCTTTGTCTTTGGTTTTTGAAATTTGAATATAATATGCCTTGGTATAGAATTTTTGTATTTATTTTGTTTGGTGTTCACTCAGCTTTCTGAATCTGTGGTTTGGTGTTTGTCATTAAATGAGAAGAGTTCTCATTCATTTTTACTTCTACTTCATTTGTTCTTTCTATTCCTTCTGGTATTCCAGTTAAACATAGGTTATATACCTTTTAAAATTATCTCAGTTCTCGAATATTATTTTCTGATTTATTTTCCTTCCTTTTTTCTCTTTGTATTTCAGTTTGGGAAATTATTAATTTATCTTTAAACTCACTCTTTTTTTTCTTCTGCTGTGTCTAAAAGTATTCATTAAAGGTATTCCATATCGCTTAACAGTTTAATTGCAGAGTTTGCTTTTAATTCTTTCTTAAAATTTCCATCTCTCTGCTTACATTACCA
This sequence comes from Catagonus wagneri, assembly GCA_004024745.2. NCBI lineage: Eukaryota > Metazoa > Chordata > Mammalia > Artiodactyla > Tayassuidae > Catagonus > Catagonus wagneri. The sequence goes on from PVHT020000128.1 coordinate 295,674, forward strand.
ATCTGTCCTTACTTGTCATCTTTTTCCACTAGAGGATTTAACAAATTAATCATAAATGTTTTAAATTCCCCGTCTAATTCCAAAATCCATATCATGTATGAGTCTCATTCTGAATCTTGCTTTGTCTCTTTAGACTCTGTTTTTTTCTTTTCTTTTAACATGACTTGCGATTTTTGTTGAAAGCTGAACATAATATATTGAGTAACAGAAACTGAGGCCTTTAGTGTGAGGTTTTATATTAATCTGGCTATGACTTGAGATGCATTTAATGTTTGATGTAGCTGTGGGTGCCATGGGCTTCAAATTCCTCTCTAGTGTCTTTGTTTTTCCCCGTGTTGTCTTTGGGTTTCCCTAAGTACTCCTTCTTGAATAGGGTCTGTGCCTTGCAACTCTTTGAGTTGGATTCCACTAACATTATACTGGAGCATTGTTGATGTGATAGTAAGGAGTAGGGGGAAAAATGATCTGTGTCTTACAGTTAGGGCTCTGTCTTCTAGTGGGCCTGTCTCCTTGGGCTAAGACCCTCACAAGTGTTTCTGAGCTTCGTCTCCTTTTACTTAAAGTTAGACAGAAGGCTACAGGGGAATGAGGTGGCTGATTTCCCTTCTATCTTCCACCTTGGTGGGACAGGCATTTGTTACAGAGAATGCTTAGAGTGCATTTCAGTATTTACTTTTATCCTCCTCCTGCCAGAACTATGAGGTGGTGATGGTTGTTGTTGTTGTTATTATTATTATTATTAGTCTTCATGAGACCTGGTGGGTACCTGGAGTTAAAATCCACAAAAATGTAGCTCATCCAAGAATGCATCCCCCAGGGGTTTTTCACTCTCAAGTTACCGTTTCACCTCCAGCAATTTAACAAATTTGCCATTAAATATTTCTACCAGTTTATGGCCCTTAGGGCTTCTATACTAGGAGAGCAGAACCCTGGCCATGATTCTTGTATTTGGGGGTGGTGATTTGTCCTGCAACCTCAGTTATCTGATAAGGCAAAAAAAACTGATTTTCAGCTTTTTTTTTGGTGGTGTTATTGTTGCAAGTATGGGAGTGATGATTCCCAAGCTTTTTACATGATGGGAGTGAAACTAGAAAACTTTGGGGGAATGAGACAGGGAAATGAATTACAAGAGAGATGCAGAGTTATAATTTTGATTTTTCGTCTCAAAAGAATTTTCAGCTGTGTCCTACTTTTTCTGTCATCAAATGAAGAGGACTATGAGCATACAGCTTAATAAGATGTTGATGTTCAGCCATAGAGAGTGGTTAAGACATCCTTTTACCCGATCTGAGGTAACTAAAACTCAGAGAAGGCAGAGTTCTTAGGCTCTTCTCAGATGTAGCATGGAGGGAGAGCATGAACTGCACATGATATCTGGGTCATATTTTGTCTGGACCTTCTATCAGATGGCCAAAGCTGGAAAACATACTGTTCTCATTTGATAGTATTTTTCTAGTTTTTTTTCTTTTATTAAGGCAGAAATTTATTAACTAATTGTTAGTGTTTGTATTATTTGCTTAATCATTCGCTGTATATATAGACAGATCCATTTTTATCTGAGCTTTTGATAGTTAACTGCAGACTTATTAATTCTTTTATATATACATATCCTAAGAATAGGAATTCTCCTGAGTATAATATAATAATCACACTCAGAATATTTAACACAGACTCAGTATAATTAATATCCACCTCATTTAAATATTACCAGTTTAGGAGTTCCTGTTGTGACTTAGCAGGTTAAGAATCCAACTAGTATCCATGAGGATGCAGGTTTGATCCCTGGCCTTTCTCAGTGGGCTAAGGATCCAGCGTTGCCATAAAATGTGTCATACGTCACAGGTATGACTTGGTTCTGGCCTTGCTGTGGTTGTGGTGTAGGCCAGCAGCTGCAGCTCCGATTCAGCCGCTAGCCTGGGAACTTACATGTGCTATAGGTGCGGCCATAAAAATAATTTTTATAAATTGTTCCCAAGAGATTATTACAATGTTTTGATCCATTACTCAAAGATAATTATTTGATTTAATTGGCATATATCTTAAGTTTTCTTTGATCTAGAATAGTTACCCAAACTTTTTCTAGGGTTCTTTATGATATTCACAGATTTTAAGAATCCAGAACATTCTTTTTTTCATAGTGTCCCTAGGTTTGTATTTGTCTTACTGTTTTCTGATGACTTGATTCAAGTTAAACATCTCAGACGGAGTCTACACTGATTATTTTGTGTCATTTTTAAGGAAACATGTTGTGGGACACAGGATGTCAGTTTTTTCCTCCATTGGTGGCATTACATTTGATCACCTATTTAAAGTGATGTCCACCGGAGTTTTCCATTGTAAAGGAATCATTTTACATTTTTAATTACTAAGCAGTTTGAAGAGAGACATTTTGAGATGTTGTGAATCTTTGGTTCCCAGTATTTTTTTTTTTTCTTTTTCAACTTTCCTGTGTTATATGGAGTTCCTGGGCTAGGGATCATATCTGAGCCACAATTGCTATCAGTGCCACAGCTGCAGCAACACTGGATCCTGGAACCCACTGTGCCCATCCAGGGATTGAACCTGCATCCTGGAGTTGCAGAGACACTGCCGATCTTGTTGCACCACAGTGGGAACTCCTGCCCCAGCATTCTTCTCCCCAGCAGTTTAAATATCATTGATGTTTCCTGCCTGAATCAATTTTTAGTCTTAGAATGCTGGTGATTTTTGTGTCGTTTTCTCAGTATTTATTACTAGGCTTTCTGTAAAATAAAGCTTCATATTTCCTTGCTCTCTTTTGCCCGTTTTTAAATAATTGTTGGCATACAATGTTCTGTTAATTTCTGCTATACAGCAAAGTGACCCAGTTGTACGGGTGTGTATATATATCATATATATATTCTTTTTCTTACATTATCCTCCATCATGTTCTATCACAAGTGATTGGATATTTTTAATACTAGTATGTATGCATGTATATGTGTATATATGTATGCATGTATGTACACGTACTGAACACCAGAGGAATTTGAAGGCCCTGACACCTATAGCAATAGACAATATCAGCATGGAGTCCTGGGGCCCTTTTTATTTAGTGTGTCATAATCCATCCTTGCTACTTTTTTTCTTTTTATACTCAGTTATGCTCCAGTTTAGCCAGCGATTACCTCAGACTGGCTTTGGAATCCTTTTGACAACGCTCCCTTTAGTCTTTGAGCAAGTTCTTATTTTCCATTACAAGATATTCAGGTTTCCTTTGTTCTATTTGGAAGACGTAGACTCAGCCATTTCTCAAAGATCCCAGGTTTCTTTTAGTGGGAAATAGTATTTAGAAATCAAAATATGGGCATTAAGTATGCTCACTGCTACTGGGGTGCCATTGCTCCTAGCCCCTTTCTGTGGACAAAGCTAAAGAATCCGACATCACAGAGTTCTTTTTTTTCCCCCTGCATTCCATATTTGTACCTCTCTTCTCCCATAGTGAGAACCAATATTGTATAAATAGGCATAGTAATAACTCTGGTTACCAGCATCCATACAGTTACTCATTTGCTCACATCTACAATACACAAAATTTGTAGTTTCAGAGTTGCTACATCAATACAGCTACCAAAAACAAATCTCCCAATGAAGTTCAAGATTTCTTTGTTGTTCTTTTTGGTTTTAGAATGAGTCTCAATGAGAGTATCTGAAATGGTGTATTCAGAAGTTACTTAAGGAGTTCCTGTTGTGGTTTCAAACCCAACTAGTATTCTTGAGAATTTGGGTTAGATCCCTTGCCTCACTGAGTGTGTTAAGGATCTTGCCTAGGTAACAAACATGGCTGGGATTCTGCATTGTTTTTGTCGTGGCATAGGCCAGCAGCTAGAGCTCCGCTTTGACTCCTAGCTTGGGAACTTCCATATGCTGTGGATATGGTCCTAAAAAGCAAAAATGAAAAAGTTACTTGAAACAAATCCTGTTTATCTTTTGTGTGATTTTGATATCTATTTGATATTAAGATAATTTGTCTATTTCTTTTAAATTTTGTCTTTTCTTCCCATCTTTGTCAGTATATTTTGATTGTTTGAACATGTAAAGCAGTAACATAGAATTAAAGGAAAAAAATATATGAAAAAATATATCCAGATTCTCTCTGTGTTGCAACAGGATCAGCAGTGTCTTTGCAGCGCTAAGACACAGGTTTGATCCCCAGCCTTGACCAGCGGGTTAAGGATCCAGCATTGCCACAGCATCGCTAACTCAGATCACAACTATGGCTCAGATCTGATCCCTGGTCCCAGAACTCCACATGCTACAGGGCAGGCAAAAAAGAAAAAAAAAGGATTTATTCAGAGATGTCCTAATTCCTTCTCTTAACTCTGGCACCGTATTCTCACCTGTCATCTCTGGTTTATTATTTAGGGGTACTAATTTTATTAGTTTCTGGCTTATCTTTCTAGTATTTCTTTTTGCAAAAATAATAGACATCTTATTCCCTGATTTTTTTTTTTTACATAAAGAGTAAAATACTATACATCATCTCTTGCACATTGCTACTTTTCACTTAAAGACACATATCCTGGAGTTCCCATTGCAGTTCAGCAGTAAGGAGCCCTACTAGTATCCATGAGGACGCAGGTTTGATCCCTGGCCTTTCTCAGTGGGTTGAGGATACAGCATTGCCATGAGCTACAGTGTAGGTCAGAGATGTGGCTCGGATCCAGCGTTGCTGTGACTGTGGTGTAGGCCAGAAGCTGTAGCTCTGACGTGACCCCCCAGCCTGGGAACTTCCCTATGCTGAGGGTGTGGCATATCCTCATTTACTTTTAAAGATACATAGTACTTCGTTTTGTAAATATAACAGTTTATTCAACCAAAATCCTAAGAATAGGCATTTAGTTCATATATAAATATTTTTCTATGTAAATAATACCTGCATGATTAATTTTGCTCACATACTGTTTGTTTTTGATGTTGTCGGGATAAATATTCAGGGTAAGTTCCTGGAAATTGAGTCAAAGTGTTTTTCAGCTTTTTTTTCACTTGACATGAAGAGTGAGATTCAATTCTGAAAGCAGATTTTATTATTTCTCTGTATTGTGAACATGGGGAAAATATGAGAATATTTTGGTTATGCAAAATTATCACAGCTGAGGCAAAGGGGAGTTAAACTCTTGACTTTAATAATAATTTAAAAGTTAAACTTACCGTGGTAGATCTCCATCTAGAGGCAGGCCTAAAACCAGGAGTAATGCTGACACTAGATTGATTCTTACTGTGAACTTCAAAATAAGCAAAGATCTGAGGACCAGCATGTTTGCCACACTGCCAATTCCATGGATGCTATGAATATGGAATAGAGATTGAATAGTGTTCCCAGGAGTTATGGCATGTGACAGCCTTGGGACCTTAGGCCCCAGAGATGGATAGAGCTACTCATGATTGACGTTGGGCAGCAGAAAGAAGGGTGTCACTAACCACCGGAGAAATCACGAGCATCAACAACAGAATTCTATTTTGGAGTGTTTGAATGGTTTTTACTCCATTCAATCCATGTTTATGTGGCTCACACTGTATGTACGGTTCTTCCAGATATCTGGAAAGTAAACTGACTGAATACCTGCTCTGCACCCCAGACTGTAGCGTCCACTATTTCAGTTAGTGCTGACAGGTTTGAAGTAAGGTGACATCAGCATCCCCAGGAGACAGAGGGGGAAGCTGAGATTCTGGGCATTTCATGTATGTCAGATGACCCTGTTTCAGATGTCAGTTCAGCTCCTTGCTAGCTGTGTGATCTTGGGTAATTCAGAGAACCTGAGACTCAGTCTTCTCATCTGTAAAATGGGGAGGAAAAGGGAATTGGCAGCATGCTCTGGAGCGGCCTTGTGCCATGACATCTGTGTCACCTGGGAACTTTTTAGAAATGCTTACTCTAGGTTTCCACCTCAGAACCATATTCTCAGAGAGTGGGTTTAGCAATCTGTGTTTTCGCGAGCCCGCCAAGTGATTCTAAAGCTTTCTGGAATTGGAGATCCAGTGGTGGAGAGGTTAAAGGACTGGATTCTGCAGTCTGACTCCGTGAATTTGAATCCTGGTAAGACTCTGCTTTTCAGCTGTGTGATACGGTTACTCATTCTCTAGATATTTAATCTGAGTGCACTCAGTTGAGAATGGGAAGGGTAATAGTGCTTGTCTTGTTGAGGTTGCTCTGAGGATTTCATGTACATAAAACACCACAGTGCCTGGCACATAGTAACTATTAAGTAAAGTTAATAATGAAAATAATTAAAATTTGTTAGGAAATATTACAGTGAGTATTTTATAGCTTTTTGTTCAACAGACTAGATAAAAATAAAGGTTGCTGGGGGGGGTTAGATAATGTGTGTAAGTTGTGTTTTGCACGTAAGTAAGGCTCAGCAAATGTTAACAGTTATTATTGGTAGTAGCGATAATGCCATGTGGAATCTTGTTCTGAAGTCCCATAGCCACTAAGGGAAAGCACTAGGGTGGGAGTGAGCTCCGTCCAGTTCCCTCCCTGTACAGTACTCTGTATCCCGCATGGACAGTCTCTGCTTGCGAGGGGTGATAAAATGAAAAGTCCACACTAAGCAGGTGGGTGTCACGGCAGAGAAACCTAGGCGCTGTGGACAGATGCCAGCAGAGCTGCAAGAAACTGAGAAACTCTCTGTTGGTCTCGGAGGGAGGAGGACATCAGTACTGGTAAGTGATGGGGGGAAAAAGTTGATGACCTGCTGGGTAAGAATTGAAAGGGACACGTCATTTCAGCTGGAAACACTCAAAACATCATTATTCCGAAATTGCCGAGCAAATTCAACGGCTGGTATTGCTGTGCTAATGTGTTGACAATAATTCTGCAGTTAGAGACAAGCCTGGGCTGTTAGCATTCAAGGCCACTTAAATTTTAAAGAGTCATTTTATGGAAAGTTTTAATTAGCTCTGGATTGTAACTAAAATTCTCTTTAAAACTGTGGTGGGCGTTTGATTAGGTCTGGTTGCCAGTGGATGGAAATTAAAGCTGGATTTTACTCATTGCTCTGCCTTTGGGGCCAAGGCAGTTCATCTTTGTTGTGCTTCAGCCTGAGCTCTGTGTAGCCAGGCATTACACCGCCAGAGAATTCTGGTCTCCTTGTCCTCTTGGCGAAAGGGGAAGGGTAGCAGGGTCATTGAAGGATGAAGGTTGGGCTGACTGCAACCCCTGACACTCTCTTCCCTTGGCTTTCGTTTCTCTTCCTAATGCTTAGGTGCCCTGCCTGGTCTTCAGGCTGGTCTCCAGGGTACAGATGCACATTCCGGCTTTCTGCTGTGCCTCACCTGCCTTCTAAGACTCCATGAGACGTGCAGGCCCATCTCTCTTCACCCTCCTCTTTGCATCATGGTGCAGTGGGACCAGTGTGTATAGGGTACTTGTGGACCCAAGTTTGAAAGCTGGCTTTGCCGCATACATACCTGAGGTCTTTTCATGTATCAGATTTGGTTTTCTCATTTGTAAAATAGGGATCGGTTGCCTTTTCTGTGAAGACTGAAGATAAGCCAGTGGTTGGCACATGGTAAATATTCAAAGAGCAACTACTGTTATTATCATTCCATCACTTCCAAATGTCACTGTCCAGAGCTCTTGGCCTCCTAAATCAATAGAAATTGATAAGAGGCCAGACAGGAAAATTTAGGCAACAGGGAAGGGAAAACAAGCAACAGGTTCCCTTGCTTGCCCACTCCCAAGTGGGGGTAAGCCGTTTCCTTAAATGGGGCAGGTCTTAGACCAGAGGGGTGGTTTAGGTGGTCTGCCCACCACATCGGTAATATTTTGTGCAGGGGGGCATTTTGCTCTTGGCTCTTCAGAAGTGGTAATAGGTTTTTAGTTTTTTGTATCTTCTTGTCCATAATTTCTCCCAACTGCCCATTAACACAGTTATTTTTAGTCCCACATAGTTTCTTTTTATTTGTTGCTCGAGTAGACATCTGTCTAGGTACAATCACTGCAGCCAAGGGTCCAGGTAACAGCCTGTCTCACAACCGTTCTCACATTTAGTTCTATTCTTCCTGTGTCCTTCTTGAATTACTTTATGGAGTCTTCCCCTCAACTTCAGAGGTCAAGGACTTGGCTCATTTCTTTGAAATCCTTCTCACAGCCGTCCCACCCTAGTTCCGCCTTGGTTATCACATTTTTGTGTTGGCTGGAAGACCCACAGTAAATGGGCACCCTTAGTACTGGTAGAATTGGGCTTATTGCAAGTAGCCAGGTTCATGATGGAGGAGTATAAACTGGCTTCAGTGGTGTAGCACTTAGAAAGAAAAGTAACCAAGTTTGAGATCTAGAGTTTGAAGCTCCATGCTGACTCCAGCAGCACAGGAAATGTAGGTCTGAGGGCTGATTGGTGCAGCTGTGACAGCTCTTTGTACTTTGAGGGTCCGAGAGGCTCACAAGAAGTCCAGAGATTCAGAGGGGTCAAGTGAATCTCGCTCACATCTATCACTGGGCCGCAGGGAGCAGAGAGCCAAGTAAAGGCTAAATATATGCAAATCAGCCATGAGGGAATGATGTGGTTTCAGGCCACTGTCCCAGAGGGAATCCTAGGGCTCTGTCTGGCAGAGTAGAAGGGGGAAAACCGGAATGCGAGCATAGGGTGTGGAGTGCCCATCCTTGAGTTTCTTCCCAGCAGTAGACTACCTCATACCTCATGACTGTCTTTCTACCTCTTTCTGGCCTTGTGCCTATTCCAAATGAGGCTGTGAGTTCCTTGGGACCTAAAGCTCCGACTTTGTAAATTCTGAAATCTGGATCCTTGCCCCGTGCCTGACAATAATAGGGAAGCTAAGTGGGACTATGCAGAGAGCATGGTGTTTGGAATTAACCAGCCCTGAGTTTGAATTTAGGCTCCATCATCTACTGACCTAACATGGGACAAGTCGCTTCATGTCTTGCCTTGGTTTCTTATCAGTAAAATGGGTAAAATAAGGCTTATCTTTCAGCTATGAGTTTTCTTTATTAAGGCACATGTAGCAAGTTCCCTGTTCCATGAATGGTAGCTATGTGGTGCTCAACTCTGTTGGTGACTCTGATAGGGTCTTGGCTTAGAAGAGTCACTAAATTGTTCAAGGAATTATAAACTAACCCCAAGTGACTCAGGCTCTTCTTATTTTTTTCCCAACTAATTTAGTCCAGCCATCTTGAGCTAATTCAATCATTTCTCATTTACCAGTGGATAAATTGTCCTCATCATAGGCTTAACCATGCAACTAATATGGTTTTGAGAGAGATTGATTAACAAAGCCCTAATTGAAGCTCAATAAATGAGATAAATCCAGAAGTCTTTAAGACCAAGCAGCGGTCCAGAGATGGTCATTGACTATATCCAGTTACTAAGTTCGTTTAGCAATATTTCAACAAATGCTTTTTGTGTGTCTATCTGTCAAGCCTGGAACTCTCTCCTTTGTCGAAGTTGGATATTAAGGGAATGCCATCTCAGCCCTGGTCTGTCTAAGTGACTATCATGAGGAGAGATGGCCACTGTGGGGGTTGCATCTAGAGCCGGAAGTTTAAGTTAAGTCAGGAGATGGAAACAAGTTGAGAAAGGGACCAGAAGGTAAGATCGAGAAACCATAAGGAGTCAACCAAAAGGTCCAGAGGTAGTTATCTTCTACTAGAGGTGAGAAACAGACTAGATAAAAGGGAATCCAGGAGTGATGAGTCCAAGACCAATGTCTAAGTATGTGTTGGGTGGGTGAGGGCTGGGATAGGAAGGTCAAGAGTAAAAACAGAATTTTTCTATAGACCGGCTGGGGAAAGGTGTATTCGTGCATGTGTGGGCGGGTCAACATGATTTATAGGGACCAAACAGTCCACAGATTTATTAGACTCAATATGAAGGGCTACATTCTTGAGTCAAATAGGAGCTGTTTGCTTTCCAGTTGTGAGCCTGTTTGTCCTTCCCCCTGAGGATAGGTAACTGTACAGATAAGCAAGTATGTGTCCATTTTCCTTTAATAGTGATCTCAGCACTGAGCCTATGTCATAAAAATTTACTGCGTGCTGTATTTTCTGAGCTGTGCTGCCTCACACACTTGCTTAGCTTGCCAAGGTCAGACTCTTGGGCACTGGGTATGTGCCTTTTCTAGTCTAAACAGAAGCACTGTGTAGGCTTAGTGGAAGTTTTGACTCAGTGTTCGCCTTATTGTCCAATTCAAATTGGGCTTACCAGCCTCCACTCTCATGCTGGTATGTCTCTTCCCTCCAGCAGCTGTGGAAAACAGAGGTGGAGCAAGAGACTCTGCATCTTCCCTTGATGGTTTTCCAACAGATCCTGGGTCAGCCCCCTCTACCTCCTTGCAAACATTCCTCAGTCAAGGAGAGTTTTAACTTGCCTTGCCTAAACCGCCTGCATTTTCTTCCCTCTGGTGTAATCAATTGATGTTCTCCTGTTTGGGCCCTTAGGTGGGTTTGCTCCAAATATTAGCTAAGAGAGCCTGTTTCACCTGCCTAGCATCTGTATATATCTGGTCCTTTGTCCTTTGATGTGTGCTATTTAAAGGAAGTAGTGTATTGTGTGATACCAAATTTTTCTATCTGCAGTTCTGGAAACCAAGCTTCCAGAAAAGCTGTCAATTTAGGGAAGTGTCAACAAACATTTCATGAGAGAATGTGTGTCTCAGCGTCAAATTGGTCCCTGAATATACCCTAAATTTCTTCTGACTTGGTTGTAGTTAGTTGGATATGTCATTGATCAGAGATTGTATCCCACCATTGAAATGTTGATTCTTCTTAGGGGCCGTGGGACCCTAGAAGAAGGTTGAAAGGGCCTGGAGCTCTCTGATCCTTCATACTCTGAGTTTCTCTTTCTTTTTGTAAAAGAGATAACTTCATTTCCTGAGTCATTTTAGACATGGAACAGAAAGCTTTTCTAACAGCAAATTAGTTTCCCAACTAATCGAGGGTGAAAGATTATTAATTTGCAGGCAAATCGGTGTCACCCTTATCTAGCATCAACTCTGAAGATTACACAAGCTTCTATACAGGGATATTTGTATGGTCCCATCACAGATGTTAGCTGTCAACCATGGAGCCGTTAATGCCACCTGTCTAATATTCTGAAATGGGAATGGACTTGCTCTTCTAAGCCGTCTGTCATGGCCAGGTTGAGGAATAGAAAATCTTGCAGCAGAATGCCTTCCTTGGGGTTGTAACTAGTGGGTGGGCATTTGGAATATTCTGGTATGCACCTGAACCCTTTTGCTTTGAATTTGAAGGCCCTTCCTTATACAAAGTTATGTGTTGAATTCTTTTGTTAATTATTTAGATTGGCTCCATGACCCACCCTTCCTTAATGGCTGAGAACCACTCCTACATTCCTGTTTCTCAGCTCATCTACTTTTTTGTGTGTTTTTTGTTTGTTTTTCTTTTTTGCTTTTTTAGGGCCATACCTGCAGCATATAGAGGTTCCCAGGGTAGAGGTCGAATCAGAACTGTAGCTGCCAGCCTACACCACAGCCATAGCAACACGAGATCTGAGCTGTGTCTGTGACCCACACCACAGCTCATGGCAACGCCAGATCCTTAACCCACTGAGCGAGGCCAGGGATTAAACCTGCAACCTCATGGTTCCTAGTTGGATTTGTTTCTGCTGTGCCACAAAGGGAACTCCAGCTCATCTACTTCTAATCTAAATTCTTAGAATGTATTTTTAGAACAAGTATGCTTAGAAGTAGGTTTTTGACATTTTCAAATATTAGAATTCAGAGTATTTTTTTTTCTATGTCAAATGCACAATGGCAGTATGTAGCCTTAATTTCAAGAAGACTCATTAAAAACTTCCATCTTGATAACATAATTATCAAGAGTCAAAGTGGTCATGATTAGTCAGGCCTCACAATTAAAATCCTCTGTTTGATGAACTTTTGAAATAAAATACCATTATCATCTAAAACCTCAATCATGTATGATAATGAGTATCTCCATTCTTCTGTTCTTCACAAAAAGATTAATAATGCTAGTTCATATTTTTAAGTATCAACATCTGCAAGAGGCATGCCATATAAACCATGTGTAAGTCATCTCTTCCAAAGGGAGCCAGAAACAGATTTAGGCATATGTTTTATGGACAGCTAATATTTCCCTACAATAATTGTTCATGCTAATTATCTTTCTTGGATTGATTACGTTTGCAATAAATTATCTTTATGATTATTGCCACTTTCAGGAAAATGTTCAAGAAATAAATGGTGGTTTGTCTAAATGACCTTGCACCGAGTTAGTGTTTCAGATAAATGCCACATTAAGTGGATAATTGCTGTGATTTGATCCTGACCCTTAACAGCTTCTTCTGGTCCATCTGCTGCTTTAGAAATCTTGAGCACCCAGGCTGCATTCTATAAGTATTAAGAATATATTTGAGCCTATTAGATGAGTCCTTAAACTAATGTGGAATATTGTCCTGGGTTTTGTCACAACTTTATCCTAGGTGGCCAGTTGTGACCATGGTGATGACTTTTACTTGTTCCAAAGTCGTGATCCATCGTGAGAGCCAAGGACAAATTGATAATTCATTTATCTTCAGGACCCAAGCCTAAAAATGCAATGGACTAAGGCAGTATTTGATCATCTCTCTATGCAAATTCTCCCAGTGTTCATCGTCTTCATGATCGACAAGATCTTCCTTTACAATTTGAATGTATTTTTTCATGTTTTATCCTTGGTTGCAAAAATAACTTGGAACTAAGTGCTCAGACTCTATTAATCATTGATAGGCCACTGAGAGAGAGAGTAACTACCTACAGAGAAGTGTGATTCACATAGCCAACAGCACATATTGATTACCTACTGCATGTAGACCCTTGCAGGAGGCTTCTTAGGGGCTACGCAGCAGCCCCTTATGTTTTCATTAAGGAAACAACTCATGAAGTCATCAAGTATAAATAAGGTGCAAACTAAATGTCTGGATCTACCTTCAGCTAAATGAGCCTAGCCTAGAATCCTAATATTTTTAGGTCTTACTTTTTATCCCCATTATACCACCAGCATAGTAACATTCAGCAAATATGTGAGCCGTTCTTATATTATATCCTGCAGAGCACAGTTGTGATCAAGACATTCATTTCTCCTGAGCAGTCTGCAGAGGGATATCAAATGGGTAATGGCAAAAAAAAAAAAAAAAAAAAGAAAGGTAATAGCAATGTAGGTTATGTTGTATTTGGGATATGGGAGGTTCGTGGAACTGAAAGATCACAGAAGGGTACACCTCGCCAAGCAGGGGGTGATGGAAGATGTCTGGTAGGCGTGACATCAAACTCAAGTTGTGAACGATGGACAGAAGTGAAGGGAATTCAAGGTGAGCCAGGCAAGGACAGGAAGACACTTAGAAAGTTCTGGGTTCTTGACAGTGGGAGCACAGACATAAATTCTGAAGGCCGGGAGGGGCGCAGTACACTTTGAAAGCGATAGTGGAAGTTAGTTCAGTTTGGCTGGAAGAGAAAGTACAGATTGTAACTGAGCCAGTAGAAATAGAAGTTTGACTGTTACACTGAAGGTAAGTAAGGGAGAACCATTACAGTGTTAGGAGGGGAAGGATGTGATCGTGTGTGTGTCAGAAAATGCACTGTGGTAGCCATGTGGATCACCACTGAAGGAGGGCATGGCACACCCATAAAGAAGCTGGAAATACAATGTGGAACACAGAATGGCCCACTCCAAACACTCTTGCTTTTCCACGTACCCTGCAAGTAAAAGCCCATTTGGGAACCAAGTTACCAGTTCGGCAGTGTTTTCTGTTATTCTGGAGCAATACTATTATCTGCTTCCTAGGAGAAAAATGCTGCTTGTCATAGCTGAAAAATGCTCAATTGGTAGTTCTCTGGGAGAAACTACTCAATTTGCTAAAATTTAAATACCCACATAGTAAAAACAAAAGCAGCTAATAAGAAATGTGTCACTGAAATTGAACAGAAGCTAGAAAAGTCCCATTTCTTGTTTTATCTTTTCAAAAGCTTGGCTCCACAGCAATTTACCCATGTTATCATTCATCCTTTGTATCATTAGCATTTGGGAAAATGCCTGGAACTGTCACCATGAGACAGCCAACACGTAGAAACTAGAAATGTGGTTTGGGGAAATTGGAAAATAAAACTCTTGAGGAGGGTTGAACATTTCATTAAACATAAAGTTGATGCTTAAAAAAAAAATCCTTGCTGACTTCAAGAGTTGCTGGCTACTGAAATGTCATCATCAATTAGGCCTTTTTTGCATGCTCTGTGGTGCAAAACCAATTATTCTGACAGTCCCTGCCCTTGGAACACAGGGACCACTGATGTGGGTAGAAGAAGCAAGGGCCAGTTTTGAACTAAACATATATTAAATCAGGTACCGGTTTTTAAAAGAAAGTCATTGGTATTCATTCATTCATTCATTCAAGCCAGTCTACATCATACATAAGGCTGGGGGCCCAGTGCAGGGAAGCGATTCCAGGAGAATTGGTTGTGGCTGTGCCCATGGTAGGCTTAGTTATAGTCTAGTGGAAGTGTTAAGTCATGGTCTTAAAAGGGAAAAACAAAGTGTAAAGCAGTATGTTTCAATAGAGGGTATGCTTTCACTGAAAGTGGGTAAGGAAAACAGTGGGGAGTAGAGAGTAGAAGAAATAGGAAAAACATAGCAGTTAATATTTTCCTGAAGCAGGCAAACATAACTTATGTATTTACATCTTATCTTAGAAATGAATTTCATGTGGTAGGAACTGTAATTACTCATCTTTGAACATGAGGAAACAGACTTAGAAAGTATCATGTTTACTGGCCCTGGGACTCTGGCTACTGTCAGCACTGGGGATCACCCTGGCACCTGTTGGACTTCATGGTACTTCATTTTATTTCTAGTCTACTCTGGAGTTGAGGTCCCAGGGTAAAGAAGAAATTATGATTTTGGTTTCAGGGTCTTGCAGATTTCTCTAGATCAAGGAACCATGAAAATTCCATGCAAATTCAAAGAGTAGGACAGAGGGCAAGAAGCATGGAGCTGATGTGTTGTAAGGTCTCTTGTGGTATGATCCCAAGATGGGCAGTTCGGATAAGGAGACTCTCGACATGTCAAGGAAGGCTTCCTAGAAGACGTGAGGGCACAGCTGGACCTTTGTAAGTAGCACCTAGACTGAAATGAGGGCAAGGAAATCTCAGGGAAGGAAGAGAACTGGGGAAATAAAACCAGTCCTGTATCCACTGGAAGGATAACATTGATTTCAATTCAGATAATTGAGAAAAAGACATCTTTGTACCAGTGCCTGACTTGAGGCGGTGAGGCCAAGAAATAACACCATCAAGGCTGTCATACCAGAGGTGATCTGGGCTCTTGGGGTGGGAAGAGACATGGTTTAGAGAGGTGGTTGGTGGTCAGCAGGAAGGTCTGAGCTGCATCCTTGGTCTCCACTTACCTGTCTCCATTTTTGAATATGCACAGTGGACATTTTCCTAGTTTTGACAAATGTAGTTTTAAACTTCTTGTCCCACCTGACTTCCAAGTAGAATGTGCTTCTGTGCCCCTCTCAGAGCCAGCACTTTGAGAGGACAAGTTAAAGAAGATCGGGGATATTAGTGCGCCGCACTGATTATCTGGCTCTTGTCATCTCATTCTACATTGTAGATTTATTTACCTGGTCTATAGTTGTCCCCGCTTCACTGGTCAAACGTACCAATAAATACATTCAGTGTTGGAAAGTTCCTTTCTCTCTGAACATGGCATACTCCAGTGAGGGTTAAGGCATTGGGAAAGAGGGCCAGTTGTTGAAAGTAAGGACATGGGATCTGGAGATCTTGAATATAGTGTGGATATTGACCTCAATCATCGCTAAGACAAAGGAGCAAGTTTGCTTTCATAGTAACTGTGGTATGTCCTACACAGATCAGAGAAGTGTGGTCTAGACAGAGGAGGGAAGAGTTGGGTTTTCGAAATAGCTCTATACTCTTCCATCTGAAATTTGGCTCTGTGATACATGACTTACATATCCCTAGTTGGATAATGAATAAGTACACTGAATTCTGTAGAGCTCAGCACTGGATGTAATGATGGTAACTCCACTGAATTACTCCTGGAGTTCACAGGTAGAATGAGTTCCTGGGGCTGAGGACCACTGACAAAATTTAGAGAGAGAGAACACATTCAACAGGAGCATATCTGTACCTTCAAATGTGCCTTTTAAAGACTTTTGGGGCAGCAGGAAATGTCTTTAGTCCTTCACCTCATTTCTGGGATGATGAGACTGACCTGACTCCAGGTGGGTTTCTCTTGGGCAGGTGGGAATCCATAATTTATTCTCTTGCTACCTTTTGACATCTTAGATGTCTTATTGGTCAATATAGTTCTTTTTTGAGACACTTTTGGTCTCTCTCAAAGCTTTCCTCCAGCCTTGCTGTTGTTCAGTCAGCCGTGGCCAATTGATTTTATATTCTCATCCAAGAGTCATCTGACTCCATTTGTGACAAGAGGAGCTACTGTCTGAACCAAGTATCTTCAAAAACTTGGTTGGTACCCAAAACCTAGTAAGTGTGCAGTACTTCTGCTTGTATTAAACAAAATATTGCCCTAGGTGGTAGGGGCAAAAAGTGAAAATAAAATCTCTCATGTTAAACACTTAGGTAGATTCATTCTTTCCTTGCCCCCAAAGTAGAAAGTATTTGCCTGTACCCATGGCATCTTGCAAAATAAGTCAGTGGCATAGTTCTATTCCTGAAGATGATGTGTGCATATCTACAAAGTTGGTGTCTACCTAGGTTATATTTAATATAGGGGAAAAAAATCAACGCTATTAGCACAGGTGGTCAAGTGAATTTTTCCGTTTCAGCTCTTCTACCATTCTCCTTCCAGTCTCCTTGAGTAAGTCGGTGATGTAGGGATGATTAGGAAAAAGAGAAGGAAAAAATGATGAAAAATGTTTCAGTTGCTGGCAGAAATTACCTACTAGGATGTGGGAAAGTTTAATTCATGTTATCCTGTTTAACGCAGTCTCTCCTCCCTACCACTGCGAAGTAAGAAAGCAAATAAAATGTAAGTGAGTAAAGAATAATCAAATATATTTCTTGGAAATGTACTTTATACAGGATTAATACAAATTCTTGAACCATCTCTTTGTTGAAAAGAATCCACATATTCAGTAATTGCTTTGGTACAACTGTATAACTATGAAAATGTTTAAAGTTAATTCTCTTTCTCCTCACATTATACATTAAAATAAATTCCAGATATTCTAAAGGTACATAAAGAAAACATAATGAATATATTATAATCTGGGACAGAGCTGGTCTTTCCAAGTGTGACTTCAAAGAATGAACCCTCCTAAGAGGTCAGGAGGGAGGAGACAGAACTGACTGTGTTATCCAGGCACATCTCCACGCAAAAGATGCTGTAAATAAAATGGAAAGGAAAATTATAGAAACTGGAGAAAAAATTTGCAACATAAGAAAAAGAACAAGTCTGGGGGGAATGGGGGAAAATGATTTTTAAAAACAATTCACATAGCCAATGCGTATATACAAAGTATACACTAGTGATAAGCTGTCCAAGAAGGTTTTAAAAATAACAGTGCTCGGGAGTTCCCCTTCTGGCTTAGTGGTAATGAACCTGACTATTATCCATGAGGATGCGGGTTCAACTCCTGGCCTCACTCAGTGGGTTAAGGATCCGGCATTGCCCTGAACTGTGGTGTAGTTTGCAAATACAGCTCGGATCTGCATTGCTGTGGCTGAAACGTAGGCTGGCAGCTGTATCTCTGATTGGACCCCTAGCCTGGAAACTTCCCTGTGCCATGGTTGGGGTCCTAAAAAGACAAGAAAAGAAAAAACAAAACAAAAACAATGCTTGGGGACTCTTAACAGTCACGGGTGCTGGGAACCAGTCTTTCTGAGTTACAATTTGGTAGCACATTTCAAATGATGGTCCATCTTTTGACCTAGAAATTTCACACTTGGGAATTTAACCTATAGAATAATTTTAAAAAGCAGATTAGAGCTAATGTCCCTAAACTGCATGTTTACTATGTTCAGGGTCCTCTGTCGAGCGGTTTACCTGCTTTATCCCATTTAATCTTCCCAGCAGTCCTGTGAGACAGGAACTGTTATATCCTTTTCTTTGTTCATTTGAGGGAAGAAAAGGTCATCTAATAGATGGTAAGAAATAAAATATTCCCCCCTGTTAAATATTGTTTTAAATATGAAAAAAGCTGAAAGAGCTTGAAGTTCTAATATAGGGATTTGTTAAATTATGTCACAGTTACTCAATGGAATTGGCCATCTTGACACTGAAAAGAGTGGTGTTGAATATTTTGGACATACACAAATGTTTGTGTTGTATTAAGTGTGAGAAATAGGTAACAAGAGAGTGTATGCAACATGATCTCATTTTTGCTGAAAGAATAGTGTCTGTTTATTTTCCTCTGTACATACTGACATGTTTGTAAGTCTCAAAATGTGTATCTCGAACTATTAATGGAGTTTATGTGTAGAGGGTGTGATTGGGCCTGGCATTTACTTCCTTCTTTTTGTTGATTGCTTCTTATTTTTTGTTAAGCATATAAGGTTGCTCCCCACCCTGAACTCTTTTTAGAAAACAGAGCAAAGTACATTAATAGTTGTTCATTTTTATCTTGAGTAGAAAATGAAAGATCCAGAGATCTAAGGGCAGTGTGTTAAGTGGACAATAACACAAAGTAAAGCAAAAAACGGGTTTCAGTTGGACTCCCTCAAGATTTTCTTGAGTAGCAGTGAGTGAAGATTCAAGTACTCAGCAGAGGTAGACATTGGTCTACACGGCTTTATTACGAGCAAAGGGGCCTCTCTGAAGCTCAAGTGGTCTTTTACCCCAGTGCTCCAACCTAAAACAGAGATTCTAAACTTGGGGCCAGCGAATCTTTGGATAGAATGAGGGATGTCCATGAACTTGGGTAGAAGGAAACTGCATCTTTTGGTTTCAATTTTGTTGGAGTTTAGTTGATTTACAACATTGTATTAGTTTCAGGTGTATAGTAAAGTCAATGGTTATACGTAAACATATATCTGTTCTTTTTTCCCAGATAGAATTTTAGAAAACATGGAGTAGACCTCCATGTGCTATACAGTAGGTCCTTGTTAATTTTCTACTTTATATATAATAGTGTATATGTGTTAATCCCATGCACCTAATTTATCACCTCCTCAGAGTTTCCCCTTTAGTAACCATGAGTTCGATTTCTACGTGAATTTGTTTCTGTTTTATAAATAAATTCTTTTGTTAAATTTTTTTTCCGGTTTAGGGCTGCCCCTGTGGCATATGAAAGTTCCCAGACTGGGGGTTGCATTGTAGCGACAGCTGCCATCCTACACCACAGCTATAGCAATGCCAGATTCAGGCTACATATGTGATCTGTGCTACATCCGTGACCTAACCCTCATCCTCATGGATAGTAGTTGTTAACCCACTGAACGACAACAGGAACTCCATTTGTATCATTTTTTATCAAAGTCCACATATAAGTAATATGGTATGATACTTGTCTTTCAGGGACTGACTGACTTCATTTAGTATGATAATCTCTAAATCTCTGTTGCTTCAAATGGCATCATTTCATTTTTTATGGCTGAGTAATATTCCATTGTATATATGTACCACATCTTCTTAATCTATCCCTCTGTTGATGGACATTTAGGTTGCCTCCATGTCTCGGCTATTGTAAATAGTGCTGCAATGAACATTGGGGTGCATGTATCTTATTAAATTATGGTTTTCTCCAGATAGATGCCCAGGAGTGTGATTGCTGGATCATATGGTAGTTCTATTTTTAGCTTTTAAAGGAACCTTCATACTGTTCTCCATAGTGGTTGTACCAATTAATATTCCCACCAACAGTGTAGGAGGGTTCCTTTCTCTCCACACCGTCTCCAGTATTTAGTATTTATACACTTTTTGATGGTGGCCATTCTGACTGGTGTGAAGTGATAGATCATTGTAGTTTTGCGTTTCTCTCATCACTAACAGTGTTGAACATCTTTTCACATGCTTTTTGGCCATCTGGATGTCTTCTTTGGAGAAGTGTCTATTTAGATCTTTTGCTCTTTTTTGATTGGTTTATTTATTTTTGATACTGAGCTGTATAGGTTTTTTGTATCTTTTGGATATTAATCACATCATTTGCAAGTATTTTCTCCCATTCTGTGTGTTGTCTTTTTGTTTTGCTTAGGGTTTCCTTTGCTGTGCAAAAGCTTTTAAGTTTAATTAGGTCCCATTTGTTTAGTTTTGTTTATATTTTTTTTTCTAGGAAGTGAAGCCATAAAAGATACTGTTGCAATTTATGTCTAAAAGGTTTCTGCCTATGTTTTCCTCTAAGAGTTTATGTTTTCTGGCCTTCCATCTAGGTCTTTAATCCATTTTGAGTTTATTTTTGTGTCTGATGTTAGAGAATGTTCTAATTTCATTTGTTGACATGTATCTGTCCAGTTTCAGCAGCACCACTTGTTGAAGAGACTGTTTCATTGCATATTCTTGTCTCCTTTGTCATAGATTGGTTTACCATAGGTGTATAACTTTATTTTTGGGCTTTCTATCTTGTTCTATTGAATATATTTCTGTTTTTGTGCCAGTATCATACTGTTTTGATAACTGTTGCTTTATAGTATTATCTGAAGACAAGGAACATGACTCCTCCTGTTCCGTTTTTCTTTTTCAACAGTTATTTGGCTATTTGGGGTATTTTGTGTTTCCATACAAATTTTAAAATATTTTGTTCTAGTTCTATGAAGAATGCCATTGGTAATTTGATAGGAATTGCCTTGAATCTGTAGATTGCATTGCATATTGTAGTCATTTTGACAGTATTGATTCGTCCAATCCAAGAGCATGGTATATCTTTCCATCTCTTTGTGTCATCTTTGATTTCTTTCATCAGTGTCTTACTATTTTCAGAGTACAGGTCTTTGTCTCTTTAGGTAGGTTTATTAGTAGGTATTTCATTCTCTTTGATCAGTGGTAAATGGAATTGTAAATGGAATTTCTGTTTCTGACTTTTCATTATTAGTGTATTGGAATGTGATAAATTTCTGTGTATTAACTTTGTAGCCTGTAATTTTACCAAATTCATTGATGAGCTCTAACAGTTTTTCGGTAGCATCTTTAGGATTTTCTAGATATGGTATCATATCTTTGGCAAACTGATGGTTTTACTTCTTTTCCAACTTGGATTTATTTCTTTTTTTCGCCTCTGATTACTGTGGCTAGGACTTTTAAAACTATGTTGAATAAAAGTGGTGAGGTTGGACACCCTTGTCTTTTTCCTGATACTCCTCCACCAGGGAATGTCTGCATCTTAATCTTCATTACTGTCTAGCTGCACATTAGAATTTCCTTCCAATGCAAATGCAGGCAATAAACTACCATTAGCACCTATGACTGTCGCCAATAGAAAGCCCATGTATTTTCATGTCATATTACAGATGTTTATATTGTTATGTTTATTATTACTTTGAAATTATGATAGTTGTTAGATCATATCTTTAGTTTTATCATTCAATGCATTAATAAGCACATATATTACCATATTATATTTGCTTTTTTGAAAAAATATTTGCTAACCGTATGTCAGTATCATGGCTTCCTTTAGGAATCCTGTATGTCTTAATCTTATGTGTTTAAAAACTTGCTTCCGTGGACTTCCCAGGTTGCACAGTGGGTCAAGTATCTGCCATTTCACTGCAGCAGCCAGGTCGCTGCTGTGGTGTGAGATTCTGGCCCTGGAACTACTGCATGCCACAGGTGTGGCCCAAAATAAAAAATTAAATTAAATTTAAAAATACTCTTCTGAGAAAAGGTCAGTAGACTGCATTGGAGTGTCAAAAAAGTTGATGGCACAGGATGGATTAAGTGCCTCTTAAAATCTGTAGAGCAGCCAGGTGAAAAGCACCTCTGGCCTTCTTAAGATCCTCCATGAGGAGTCTTGCCCTTAGGTTGAAAGATGTGTCACAGGGCTTCTAATTCAAAGAGTGTGAGCACAGTGGCTGGCACGCAGTAGGCACTTTAATATAGATATGTTATCTTCTCTCTTTCTCTTCCTTACCTGCCTCTTTGAGTGACAAATAGTTATCCTTGTCCACAAGCCAGTTAAAAAGTAAAAAAGTTAGTAATTGGCTATTTTTTTCAATGGCCATCTGTTTCTCTGAATTGAATGAGGCTTTATCCCCCTGACATCTGTATAAACAGATTATCCATTCAGACGTCTGCTGAGCACACATCAGGTACAAAGGCCCGCAGTGTAGTTCTTGGAGGCTCAAACTCAAACCCCGTTATCCTCCAGGAGCGCATTGTCTGACAGGAGAAATAATACACATGAAAACTGTTTTTACAGAAGGTGGAGAGGGGAAGAAGCAACTGAACTCGATTTTGGGGTGTGGTGGCACACTCTTTTATGCATCTCTGTGTTTGCCTACTAGGTCCTGTTTGCATTCGGTTGCTGTTTGCTGATGGATGAGGTAGCATGTATCCTAGTTTACCAAACACCTTCACATCCATTAACTTAAATCAGTATTTCTTAAACACTGATCTGAGAAACAGATTATTAAATGTCGCTTCCTGAGACTGACCCCAGCCTTCTAAGTCAGAATCTCTGAGCTTAGGTTACAGAAATCTTACTTGGCAACAAGTTCTCTCCCCTTTCTGGTTCACTTCTTTGGCGATTCTTACGCACACAAAAATGCCTTACAGGATCTTCACAAAAATCGATGCATTAGGAGGTGCACACAGACACCACCAGCCCACTCTAGAAATTAGGAAAATAAACACAGCAGAGGTTGAGTGGTCTTGGTTAAGATGATACATTATAATGGGCAGGCTGGTGAGGGTATTATTCAGAGGGAAATGACTTGGCAGGTAGAGGGGAAAGAATTTTATAGCCAGAGCTTATAAATCCAGGCCCAGAGAATGGAAAGGAGAAGGCAGACGTGGAAAGTCTGAGGCTAGGCAGAAAGCTTGCTCAGGAAAGTCCATGGAGGTAAGGGGAAGCCAAGGCTTCAGCAAGGGCAAGAGGCTGGAATGAGAAATTACAGTCAGTTCTCAGCATCTGTGCATCCAACCGCAGGTTGAAATCTATCTGTAACCTGCAAATCAATACTCACTGTGCTTTTGGTGATATTTACAGACTTGTACAGGGTGGTGAGAAATTCAGGGTACCCAGTGTGCAAGTTCCCAGCTGAGGGGGAGTAAGGTGATTGCTGTATATTAAATACGGTGTTTTATTTATTTATTTATTTATTTGTCTTTTTGCCTTTTTTTATCTAGAGCCGCACTCACGGCATGTGGAGGTTCCCAGGCTAGGGGTCTAACAGGAGCTGTAGCTGCCGGCCTTCGCCACAGCCACAGCAACGCGGGATGCGAACTGCGTCTGCAACCTACACCACAGCTCACGGCAACGCCGGATCCTTAACCCACTGAGCAAGGCCAGGGATCGAACCCGCAACCTCGTGGTTCTTAGTCGGATTCGTTAACCACTGAGCCACCATGGGAACTGCTAAGTAGGGTGTTTTAAACGAGAAACAGGCATAAAATAAAGTTGTACGTTAGTCAGTTGATGTGAAGTTTGTGATCAGAGGCTAGAAGGAAGTTAATCCTGAATTCCCCCAGGAGTCATGGCTCAGTATTCACTAATTTATTGTTCCCAGTGACTTCATAGAACGCAACTACCAGGAAGAGCAAGACACAGCTGTAATTGTTGTAGCAATAGCACCCGGAAGTGCCTACCCTGCCCCAGTGCCTCTGTGCTTTAGTGTCAGAGCCAGGAACGCTTAGAGCACTGCAGTGTGTTTGCCATGATCTATGTGACAAGGATTGGGAAACTCAGGCTCAGCATTGTGGCACTGAGCTGAGGTCACTTAGCAAAGAAATGCCAAATGCTAGTTTGCCATAGATATTTCAGGGTCAGACCCAACAGGGATTTACTTTCTGTTGGGCTGGGTGGGCAAGAAAGAAAGGAAAGTTGTAAAGATAATCACAAGATGTCAGACCCCTTGGATCAGTAAGCTGGTGGTGCCACAAAGAAGAGCAAGCTTTTAGGTAGTAAAGCAAGATTTGATTTTAGCTCTAGACCCGGAAGGCACCCACAAAGATGTGTTTACAGCCTTGGGAGGGAATGAGTCACTTCCACTAGCCCCCAGGAAAAAAAAAAATAACAATTTGAAAAAAATGTTTACGTTTGAGGGAGCAGAGAAAGAAAAGAGAAGTCAAGACAGAGAACAGAAACCCTAAGCAGAGGTATGGAAAGGATAGAAAACGACAGCTTTAATGGAAGCAAAAATGGATTTTCCAAAAAGGGGGAGAGGAGATGGCCTGTGGTGTGAGACACTCAGAAAGGCCAAGCAGGGCGCAGACTGAGAAAAGGTCACCCCATACGCCGATGGGCTGTCACTGCTAACCTTTGGGAGAGTGGTTTCTGTGACGGTGGGGACAGAAGACAGAGAAGGAAGGAGGGAGTGGGTCTGAGCAGTGGGGGCTGCAGATGTGGATAGCTCGTCTCCCAACTGCAAATCTCCGGGGAGGTGAGATGGGCCGGTAACTTGAAGAGGAGATGGGAGCAGCCCTGGAGGCAAGGAAATGGGAGTCCAGGAAAAATGGAAAGGCCAGAGGAAATGTCATTTTGAAAACCCGTAAGCGGCTAAAAGGGAAGAATCACACAGATTGTCCTTTGGGAAGAGAAGGGGGTGTCTCCGCCCCATGGGGCAGTGTGCCGCTTGCATCTGCCGAGATCTAGAGAGAGATGCGAGGATGCTCAAGTTTCAAGCTAAGATCCAAACAGAGGGACCGTGGTCGTCCTAAAAGAGGTGAATGAACTGCAAGAAAAATGGGGAAACCCACTATATTCAGATTTTTAGTCTCAGACGATGAGATGTCTAAGCATCTTGGGCAATAACTTTGTTGGGGGAAAAAAAAGGGGACTATTATTTTAAAGCAGATAGAGTTACTAAAAAGTTATGACCTAGCAATCTTGCTGAATCTGCCTTTGCCATTAATAACAACTATTTAGGAACTGGCGTTTTCAGCCAGACACCTTGCTCAAGTTCTTTACAAATAAACAAATCACTTAAATCTTTTTAAGTAGGTTAAACGTGTTCCATTCTCACTTGTCTCTTTTTCTTATTCATCAAGAAACTCGGCAAACTTCATATGTACAGATGTTGCAGAGGCCAACTTCAGTCCGGTTTAGGTGAAATTGTCATAAAACTCAAAATAAGACCTGACTGCCTAATGCCACATGCCATCTGGACCTGAGTGCCCTTAATTGCCCTGCCCATGGGAATAGGAAAGTGAGCTTGGCAGTTTTTACTGCATCTTGGTTAAGCCTCTTCAATGATAAAATGCTTCCAGATACAGAATATTCCCAACAGCCTGTTCCCTAGGAAATGCTGTGTAGAAGCTGATGGGTGAGAGCAGCTCACTCAGCCGAGCCCAGCCAGGAGAATTGAGATATTAAAGTTTGATATGTGGCCAAAGCAATTCTAACCCTGAGTCCGGCTCACAGCTCTTACTGTCCTTGCTCCACCGCTGGGCGCAGAAGGAAATGGCTCACTGTCACCTGGTACCCCTGTTCCGTAGCCTCCAGCTTGATCTTGACCTCTTGGTGCCTGGCAGCCCCCTAGCTGCCCTCTTGCCCAGGGCTTCTGAAGAAGGCCAGATCTGCATTCAAGGCATCTAAGTCCCTTATCAGTGGTGCAATTATAGGCAATTTTCTAAGCATTTCTGAGTCTGTAAAACACAAGCAAAGAAGCATAGGGTCATCCTGAGGTACAAATGGGTGTTTGTGAAACACTCATTTGCACCTCAATGGACAAGATGCATAAGGGGCTGCAAGGCAGTACTTGGGCTTCTCATTCAGTACCATTTGTTATCCTAAAATGCCAAGTTATGTACTGTTTCTTACCGTTTATTATTCTTTCTAATCTCGGATTCTGGTTATGCGTGCTCACAGTGACAAATCAAACAGTAAGAGGTGTACAAACAAAATCTTGTATTTTCCCTCTTACCACCTAACACACCGTTCCAGAAGTTTTGTGGGTCTCCCTTACACCTTTATCTCTATGCACATTAATACATTCATAATACCAGGGACTATCCCCCCTAAGTGTGTATATGTGTTTCTGTTTTTTTTTTTTTTTTTTAAAACAAAAACAAGTCATAGTGTCCTCAAACTTTATCTTGCTGCTGTCACAAATCTCGCTCTAGGTCAATATTCCAGACAAATGTATTATTTGAGAGAGCCACATGTTACCCTGTATAGCCTATTAAGAATATTATCTGTGTATAGTATATGCTGTCATAATTGCCTCAACCAGCCTCCTACTGATGGAAAGTTAGGCTATGTATAGTTTTGTGTCTCTAGCATAAATATTGTCATCATTATTTCATCATGGGCACAAAACTGAGCATCAGTAATATCAGAGTTTGCATGGGAAAACCCAGAATCTAAAGTTTGGTACTTGGCGTTGTTCCTTCTGTACTTCCCAGTCTGCCCTCAGTCTTCTGTCTCCCCCTCCATCTCTCGCCACTTCTCCTCACTTTCTCTCTCTCAAAACTCAACCTCTCTCTTCTTTCATGTGATTGCTCCTCACATCTCTGGTAATCCTGGGAGCAAGGGGACATCGAAGGTTTGTTTTCATTTCTGTACTTTATTGGATCTGGCCTTTGGGGAGCCCATAGTCATTTGTGACAAAACATTCATTGTAGGAGGACTGCTCTGGTCTCTAAGCAAAGGTCTTATGTAAACAAATTACTTGGCTGTGCTCTTCCCTCCCAGTGGGCCTCCTGTTGGGTTTCTCTGGTTCCATTAGTGTCCTCAGGAAAATTGGAAATAGGAGATTCCCTTTAGCAGAGGAGAGCTCTTATTTCACTCTGGAGAAGGCATGTTGGGAATTTTTGACACTTGCTGCCACAGGCTGCATTTTTAGATCTACAGGCTTAGATGCATAAACTTCTCCTAAAACTTTAGTTTGTCTGCACCTCCCCCGTATCCTTAGCTCTTACCCATGCAGAGATTGAGTATGTTTTGAAGCCAGAGACCCAAAGCCTTGGGCTATCTTGATTCAGTGGTACGGCCAAGAGGTGGCCAGCACTGGATATACAGGGGTAAGGGCCAGTGCTGGCAGAGAGGGATGGGGCTGGTCCCTGGAGGGGGACAAATTCTGGCTTCTAATGCAGGGAAAGACCAGCTGGGACAAGCCCTGTTGCTTCTGCTTGGCAAAGAGAACACTACATTTAGCTTAATCCACTATATTCAGTTCAACCTATAGCATTTTCGTCACTTGCAGTTTAAAAGTCTTGACCAGGTATTGAGTTGCATTTATATTCTGTCATTATGTAGGAACTATTCCCAACTCTGAGCTCTCCCTGGAGGAAGGGGTCTATCTTTGAATGCCTCTCTGGGTATTTCTTAGCCACCTTTTTGGAACTAGAGGCATAGAAATTTCTGACCGCCTTTGTTCTGCTCTCCACTTTGGTCTTTGCCCTGCTGAGTGAGCTTGGTGCTCCCTGGCCCGCTGGTCTATGCCCCTGTTTCTGTCTCACCTGCTCCAGGCCCACAGGCATCTTGCTGTGCCAGGTCAGGCTCCTAGGAGGTTAGGGACCAAGGCTGGTCACCTTTTTCCTCGCTCTGCCACACTGCCATTTCTGTTGCTCTCTTCATTCCCCCACGGGGCTGCTGATCCCAGAAATACCAGTTGAGAAGCAAGTGCCAGACCCTGTGTTACCCCTGAGAGTCACCCCCGGAGGCGTCAAGAGCGTTCTCTTGAGGTTGCTCTGAGAGAGAGCAATTCAGAACTGTGGTTTGTCCTCCTTGCTGACTTTCACTGACTCTCCTCTCCTCTCTTTCCCAGTTCTTTTCTACCCCCTGCCACGGGGCAAAGCCCCAAAGTCATTTTCTACTTGGGGCTGAATATGGAGGACTCTGGCACCAGAAAGGGTATCTCTTTTCATTTAGGAGATGAAGGATTTAACCCCTCTGATTATCAGCTGTGGGCTTGCTCTTCTGTAACTGGGTATCGGTTGGGGGAAGGGACTAGGGGTTTCCACGGTAGAGAAGGGAAGGTGTCCTTTGGTGATGTTTCCCATCATCCTGTCCCAGAGTCCCGTAATCACCTGTGTGACCAGTTGCTTTGTGCCTGTTTCCCACCTGTCAGAGGAGGTGGCAGAGACAACACTGTCCACTGCTCTATCCCCAGCACTCTCTGCCCCTAGACCGGCCATGTCACAGGTGCTCAGCTAACATTTGCTGGATGAATGAAAAAGGCATCAGCCCAGTGCCCAAAATCAGAACCTGCCAGCCCACAAAGATGAGCTCTGGCAACACAGAAGGGCCGACCACCGTTCCTTCAGGTCCTCTTCCAAGGGTCAGAACTGGTGAAAGAAGCCAGAGCAGCTTGGATGAGCAATTGGAGAAGAGGGCGTGGATGTGGGAAAGGAGGTGTGGCCTTGCCGAGGGAGGAGATGGTACACCTGCTAACCGGAAGTCTCCTGATCTGAAATTCCAAGTGCTTCTGTCTGAGAATTAAGAACAAGATGCTTTGTCTGCCAGAGCAAGATCCCAGCTGTCGTCAGTGACCATTTTCTATGCCTTAACTTGGGTTGAATTCATAAAGGAACAGGAGAAAGGAATCTAAATCCCATCCACTTTGCTCTTTCATTTGAAAGAGCTTTGTCTGTGTGCCTGGATGCACGTGACAAAAATCCGCAAGTGTGGCCCTCTCCCTTAGTTCTTACACCAGCATTTGTTATTCCTGATTGATGTGGGAGGCAGTGTAATACAGTGTTTCAAAGGGTTTGGAACCCGAATTCTGCTACTTGTTAGCTGTATGACCTCTGACTGAACTCTCTAAGCCTCAGTATCTTTATCAGCAAAGCAAAGAAACATGCTTGTAATAACATAGTGTTAGCATATGTAGCAGATAGGAAGAAAACACCCCTCCCACACTCACCTCTCTTGGCCAGTTAGAGAGTTTCACTGCCAACCCAGTTTCATTCATTCATTCATAACCTCACTCACCCAACAGACCCCTTCTGAGCCACTGCACTGTAGTTGCTGAGACCACAGACTTTGAAGCTCTACTCTCTGGGTTTAAATTCTTGCTCAGATTTTGCCCTCTGGGTCAACTTGAGCAAGTTATTTAACCTCTCTATTATCCAAACTCCCATCTGCAAAGAGAGTGCCCCAGGGGTATTTATTTTATAGGAGGTCATGAGGATTAAATTATGCACTAAATAGATGGAAAGTAGCCAACGACAGTGTTAACTGTTTTGAGGATTGTGAGCTTGGAACTGTGCGAAGGGGTGACTATGGGAGTAAGTAAAAATACATGCAATCCCTGAACTAAGGAAGCTAACAACCCTGCAGGAAGGATTGTTTACAAATAACCGTATGCATATTCTTAAAATTGTAGTAAGTGCTGAGAAGGAAATATAAGGGGCAGTAGGCCAGTGGAGCAGGGATTTGATCTGGGATGGGCACAGAAAGGTCTAAGGGACAATCCTCCAGGGAATGACAGTCAAACCAGCTGGTGAGGATTGGGGCCGTGTGGCCAGGCTAAGGGCAGAATCTTAAGTAGAGAGGACAGCACGTACAAAGGGCCTGGAATGCACAGGGGTTTGGCCAGTTAGAAAGACTGAGATGAGGCGGATGTTGTGGAGGGAAGACAGAGGGTGGCCAGGCTGGAGATGTGTGCAGACTTTGGGGGCAGGATAAGTATTTTCAGCTGGATCCAGAGAACGTTAGGAGATGCCAAGGGTTATGTGGCCGTGTTCTCCCCCCTTTGTTCTGCCTCGGGAGCTACAAGATGATGTTAGGACATGGCTCTGTGGCTACTGGGTCATCCTAATGCTTTTCTTCCAGTCAGCCTCAGCCGTCTCAAAGCCAGGGACAAATGTGGGGAAACTTCTAGGGGCTTGGACGTTCAGGGCCTCACTCATTCCTGTCTTGCCCTCCTGCATACAAGGACCCACTCTGGAGGAAGCCGATGACACATCCTTGTCCTCTGATCCCATCCCCCGTGCCTGACAGTGCAAGGCGGGGTATGAAGAGATCCGTCCTTGAAGGGCGGCTGTTCAGAACCATCACCACGCCGACATCATCAGCTCATCACACCGCGCACAGCTCACCTTTCACTCTGGCCTTGGTGGCTTTGGCAGAAGGGGCTGGGGCAGAGGGCCCGCCATTGGGTTTCTGCCCCGAAGCCCTGGCACAGCCTGAATCAAAGTTGTTTCTGATTTTAGGAAACTGAGCTTCACAGGGACAAGATGCAGTGACACAGCTTAGTTTTATTTCTTTATTTTGCTTTTAGCAGCCCTTTGTTCCCTCCTCCTCTCTTTGCACAGCTCCTCATTCCCTGAGAAGGACTGAAGCCATTTGCATTACAATACATCGTGTTCCCAGCCAAGGTGTCTGTGCTGGTGAAACCCTCCCTTGATCAAAGGCTACAGCTGCCTTGAGCATTTGGAACAGTACTGCGCTTTCTTTGCTACGCCTGAGGAATGTATTTCAAGAAGAAAAACATTGCATTCTCTGAGTAGCAAATCATACCTGCCAGGTGGGCTTGCCCGTCTCTGGGAGCATTAAGCACAAGGCCAGACTCTGCCGTCTTCCCTGGACCACAGCTGATTGCTCCAGCACCGATTAACCAGCGAATGCGAAGTCTGTACAGACAAATAGAGGTCGTCTCCCCCTTTGATGGCAGAACTGCTAGCGTGCAGCGGAGCTTCTGCATGTCAGATCCCTGACAAGGGTTTGTTTTACATTCCAAACACAAGCCGGCTCATGGAATCCTGCCACCCAAGTAGGCTCTGTCTCTCAAGCTCCCCCTGCGTCAATGCAGCCCTCCCGCCTTCCACAGTTCAGGGGACCTGAACCAAGTGAAGTAAGGGTACAGTTCAATTCAGATTCAGTTTAGGGAAGAGTTTGATTTTCTGGTTGAATAATTCTAGAAAAGATACAGGTTCAGTCCTGAGTCCGACTGGGTTATTGGGTTTATGTATTTAAAAACAACTTTGATGTGCTTCATAGCTCACTTTAAAATAACCTGGATTTCATCTTGATTTTGGAAATGAGTGTGACTTCTCACTCTCTGTCCAGTGCTAAGTTGGAGACCCCGTGCCCCACACGTGAAGCTACATGAAACTCAGGTCCAAAAAGATCAATCTTTCAAGGTGCTTGTCTGACTGCTCTTTGTGTTTAAGGAGAGTTGAAAAGGCCCAAGAAGCCCGTTTTAAGCAAAGAGTTGGCCTACAGCCAGTTTTAATAAAAACACCTTTACCTTTAGGCAGTGACCATAAGAACGGCCTTCTGTAGCACTGGAGAAGCTGACCAGCGTGAACTGAAGTTTGGCACTTGCCATCAGCCTCTGCATGGAGTAAAACACGAGCCACTACAGCTGCAGCAGCCCCTGAGTGGAGCTCAGGGTGGAAACCAGGAGTGAGGCCCTCTCTGCTTTGGGAAAACCGGAAGGACTGGCCTTCAGATAGTCAGATATTTTTAGAAGAAGATCTTAGGTGCCCAGTTCTTGCATCTCCTCATGCCTAGAAAAACACTAAAATCCTTCATGCTGATGTCTGCTCCTTGTGACTGGTAGTAACCTTGAGGAGATCAGCAATAAGCTTTTGTAAAATGTGTGTGTGCTGCGTGCACCTCCCCTCATCTTTATCATATCCTGATATTCCCCCTTTTCCTCTTTGGGTGGTATTTCAGTCAAGTCTGTAGTTAAGAAAAAGAGGAATACCACAGTCATCTGTGAATGCAGTCGCCTCCAAGGGCGAGAGCCAGTGAGTCCTGAAGGCTGTGAAAACTCAGGATACTGGCCCCTATAAAGGAGATGCATATCCAAGGAATGATTACCGTCAGCCCAGACCTCTTTTGTTCCTGCTACCTGTCCTTTGTTGCACAGACTGCTTTATATCCTAGCTCCTCACTGCCTTGGAGCAGTTTCTTGAGGCTTCCTGAGATGCTGTCTCTGGGTTTAAGTCCTAATTTCACCCCAAATGAAACCTCTCAACTTTCAGGTTATGTTTTTTTTTCCTTTTTTTTAAATTTTTTTTAGGGCCGCGCCCACGGCATATGGAGTTTCCCAGGCTAGGGGTCAAATTGGAGCTACAGCTGCCGGCCTGCACCACAGCCACAGCAATGCAGGAGCCGAGCTGCAACCTACACCACAGCTCACGGCAACGCCAGATCCTTAACCCACTGAGCAAGGCCAGGGATCGAACCCGCAACCTCATGGTTTCTAGTTGAATTCGTTAACTACTGTGCCACGACGAGAACTCCTCAGGTTGTGTATTTTTTAAGGCGACACCAGATAGCAGCTACCTGGACATTAAGCAGCTGATCTAAACTCTTCCAGGAGATAGAGAATTGACTATAGCACAATTCAGATCGTAATGGACTAGAGGCATCTCTCTGATTTCTGTTGTGTGTCTCACCTTTTCTCTATCCCTTACAGTCTCTAAGTTCAATTTTTTTTTTTTTCTAAATTCATTATTCCTCTTGCTGTCCTGGAACTAAGCACTGGGCCTAAGGCATAATATGTATTTGCAATGTGTGAGTTGAATTGAAACTCAGCCTTACCTTGTAGGAGTTAGAATTAGGTTTGGCTGCAAGGAACAGAAATCCCCTAAATGGTTGCTTAAACAGATTGAGGGTGGTTTCTCTGTTGGGTGAAAGGAGTTCTGAGACAGGCAGTCCAGGGCATAGCTGGAGTCGCCCAGGAGTCAGGAGCCCTATTCCCCTCTGCTTTCTGTACTGAGAAGCCTCCTCCACCACAGAAGGAAGGAAGAAGGGCACCTCTCAGTCTCTTTTTAAAAACTTTTACTTACTCATATGCAGAAAAATGTAAGGAAAAAATATGTAATTCAATATATTGTCATAAAGCATACATATAATCAGTTTCCAAGTCAAGAAATAGAACAGTGTCAGCAACCCAGAAGTTCCCGTTCAGGTTATTACTACCTAACCGTTTTGCCCTCTACGTCCCCCCAAATGCAGGAATATGCACGCCTCTCTTTTTAGTGAGGTCTTCTTTTAATTTCTGTCAATAATGTTTAAAGTTTTCTGTCTGAAGCTCTTACACATAGGTTATTCCCAGATATTTGATAATCTTAACGTTATTATGAATTTTTTTCTTTTAAACTTTCACTTCTTAACTGATTATAGAAATACAATTAATGTTTAAATTCTGATCTTAAAACCACTCTTTCTAAACTCAGTTATTCTAATTATTTCTCTGTGAATTAATTTGGATCTTTTACATAGGTAATAAATTATCTTAAGTAATATAGGTCTGTTCAGGTTTTCTATTTTGGGGGGACAGTCTGTTTTTATTGTTTTTATGTCGCTCTTTATGGTTGCTTTGTGTTCAGTTTGCTCTTATAGTTTCTGAAGATGGAAGTTCAGGTAATCAATTTGGGTCTTTTCTTTACTAATATAGCCTTTTAAACTTATATCATTCCTCTAAGCATTTATTCAGCTGCATCCTAGGGTTTTGGAGGTTTCTATTGTATTATCGTTCAGTTCAAATATTATCTAATTTCTCATGTGATTTCTTTTTTGAGCCAAAGATTATTTATCATTATGTTAACTTCGAAATACTAGGAATTTTCTTGGTTACTTTATTGTTACTATTTACTTCAGTATATTTTTTCTATCTTGACGTTCTTTTCTCCTGTAGCATTTCAAATATATGTATGTTTGCTATTTGATATTATCAATAGGTCCATAAGGTTCTGTTAATTATTTTCCAAACTTTCTTCTTCACCTTGTGTAATTTCAATTAACCTCTCTTCCAGTTCACTTGCTCTTTTCCTCCATCGTGTCCGTTTGGTTACTGAGCCCATCCCATGAATTTTTTTTTCCAACTTTGAAAATTATTATATTTTACTTCTAGAATGTCCGTTTCTTTCTTTTTGATTACTTGAATTCTCTGTTGAAGTGTTCCTTCATTGAAACCTGTTTTGTTTTGTTTCATTGAAAATAGTTATTACAGTGCTTTCAAAACCTTTTATATTGGTTTCAAGATTTAGTTCATCTTAGACTTGAACTCAGTTAACGCTTTTTTCCTGAGAATATGCTCCATTTTCTTTATTCTTTGCAAATCAGGTAATTTCAGATTATATCCTGAACATTATAAATGTTATGAGAAATTTGGAATCTGTTATTTTTACCCATTTTTTTATTGCTGCTTTTGTTTTAGTGAGTGATTTTCTTAGCTGGGCTTGAATTACAAATTGTTTTTGGGGGATAGAGTCTTTGGTCTTAATGTAGATCCTTTGTTTTTAGCTTCACTGCTCTAAATCTGTTCTGTGCCTAAGTAATTCAGAGGTTATACAAAGATAAAGGTAAAGAGTTTTGAGACCCTTGACTCGGCTCTTTCCCTTTTGAGGGTCCTTCACTCTCGAGTACCTGTGATCGCCAGGGCCCAGTTTTGTGGTTCCTCAGGCCAGAAAAAAACTAGTGTTTGGAGTTTTGTCCCATGCAGTCCTACCTGTCTATGTGCACGCAGCTTAGCCCCGGCTAAAGGCCTTAGAGGAGGGAGTTGATTTGTATAGCTCTGTGGATCCCTTCTCCAAGCTAGCTTGCACTCCTCAATCACTCAGCTCTGTTCACTTACCAGCACCTTTAGAAGCTGGCTTTCTTATTGTACCCAGGATTAGCAGTTATTTTCTCCAGGAGAAGGGGACTGCCCTCGCTAATCATACCCAGAAGTGGAAGTCCATCAGGACAGAGAGGAGAGGAGGAGTCCAGGCTCCAGACTGGCCTATTGTTTCTCTTGATATAGCTATTTCAACAGTAAATTTCCTTGTTTCTAACCCTAGGGCATGGGCAATGGGATCAAATCCCTTCTCTTCCTAACCAAAATGTCCAACACACTGGCCTTCTTCTGAACAGAGGTCCCTAAAGTGACATGCCTGCATTAACTATGTGGAACGTTTTGGGCTTTCAGATAGGTTTAGTAGCATGTGAGTTAACTATGGCTATCAGAATCACTCGCTCCATGAGTAGGAAACTTCTCTGGCTCTTATCACCAGTATTCTCCAGTAAAAATGGTATATATGGTCTTGCAGAACTCAAACACAGGAGAATTAATCAAGGAGGGCTAGAAGTTAGAGGAAGACAGAAAGGACCCAACATGAAATTCACATAAGGAAATAGAAACATTAAAAAAAAAGCACTAGAGTTTATTAAAACTGGCTTACTGAGCTATCTGGGAAATAGGAGCAAATTATGGGCAAAGCGCTACTCAAAGTGTTCATTTGGGACAGGTATTCCAGGGGGAGGGGACAGCTAGGTATTGGGTACACACCATGTTCTGGGGCTGCTGCAGCTGCCTCAGAGCCCCTGTTTGGCAGAGAGAGAAACTGAACCTCAGACAGCTTTTATTGCCTGCCCAATGTTTCATGGCTGGGAGCAACAGATTCAGAGTGTGAATCATGGTCTGCTTGGTTTCAGAGCAAGCAGAAAGTCAGGTCAGGGGAGAGAACTTTGACCCATTCTGTGAATCAGAGGGTCTCAATCATTACTGTGGTATAAGACAGACAGTGGATCTTTATCCTCCGTTAAAGAAAGCAAATGAGCAAGATGGCTGTTGTTTAAAAATTTAACCAGGAATCTCAACTTATTTAAGGAAAAAAAAGGTAATTTTCACATTGCGGGATCGTTATTCCTAACAGATGACTAGAGCCACCACTGCATAACTTATCCCACGCATTGCATCAGGGTTAAAGCATTCAAGGGCTAGAGAACATTAACCTGGAGAAGGGGAAATGACCCGTATTTGGATGCAGGGACTCAGCAAGAAAGAAGCTGAATCAGACAGTTTCCTCCAGGCCCTTAGAGCAGAGCAGCAAGAAGCAACCAACCAAAAGGCTGGTTTCTCCCATCCACTCCTAGCCGCTCTCCTCCTCAGCCCACTCCTGCCTGCAATCAATCTGGCCTCTTAGAGCTATTGACCGACTGCTTGAAAGTCATTGCCCAAATTCCATCTCTTCTCAAATCCATTTTCCCCACCTCAGAGCGAGCCAATTGGATTTCTCAATTATCAAATTGTACAGTCATGAGCTTATATACTTCTCAGAGGTAATATGGTGTAAGTTTCTTTCCCGTGGAAATGTCATATTGGCTCCTCTGGGGAGTGAATAGAATATTTAAAATACTCTTTCGGTCTCAATTGCCCATTAAGAGGGATGCAAAGGTGAAATGTGACTTTGCTGAGGCTGGAATAGAAATGTGTTCTTTGAGAAGCTCTGAGGCAGTTTGCTCACTGATAGCATCACTACCTAATCTTTTAGTATCTGTTTCATTTTCCACTTTTCTAACTGGATTTAAAAGCACATGAATGGTCAAAAGAAATTTCTCTGCTAACACACACCTTTGATAAACTAATTTTTGGCATTTTTATATGCATATTTATGGTTAATTAAATCAGCATTGCTTGTTTAGTTTTTAAAATAATAAATGCAGCTACCATTTTCTGAGTGTGTACTTTGTGTCAGGCAATACTTAGGCACTGAACAAATGCTATTTAATTTTATAAATTAATTTTTGTCTATAAAATAGTATGTAATTACATTCTCCTTAAAAATTTTTTTAAACAATTTAAATAACAATGAAGTCCAATTTGATCTCAGTCCCTGTCCTCCCCCAAGCTTCTGTTGTCCTACTAAAAAGGAACAGTTTTTTAGCTTTTTGTGTTCTTCCAGAATTTTCTTTGAAATGAAATACATTGCTCCTGTAAAAGAGATAGAGTGGTGTGTTTTTGTGTGAATGTTTTCTAAATAGAATCACCACTGTGTTTCATGCTGCAGTTTGCTTTTCAAGAGTATGTCTTAGATATTTCCCCATATTGGTAAGAGAGTTCCAACTCCCTTTTTTTGAGTTACTATTTCATTGTCCATAACAGGGTCGCACCAAATCGTATTTAGTTGTTCCCTATGAAAGCAGAATTAGGTTGTTTTGCTTTTTCTTTTCTTTTTGCTCGTGATCTTACGCACAAAGCTAAATTTGCATAATTTGAGGATATTTAATGTTTATTAGCTTCCTCATTTGCAGTAAGAGGATTCCATAGTCAGTCAAGCATAGTGTGGAGGTCACAGACAGATTCCAAAACTTTGGTTCTAATACTAGAATGCAGACAGGATTATCTGCATTTTATTTTGAGAGTGGTAGGGGATGGGGAAAAAGGAGGGAAAATAGCTAAAACAAATGATAGCCATTGAGATGTCGCCTCTGCAGTCACGTTTTTCAGACAATAAAAAGGACAGTCAAATCATAGGAAACACATAAAAATATCTTCACTTTGGGTTTCTTCATGTTTTTAATTAGAAATCAGCAGAAATCTCCTATAGAGATGAAACGCTTGATTAAGAAGAGTGTGTTAGGTATGTGGAGACCTCTGTTCTTTCCAGGCACTCCATGTAAATGCTACTTCCTGTACACCCCACAAGTTCTTGAAGGGAATCAGAGCCTGCCACCCCCAAATATGCCACTTCGGCATGTGGTTTATTTTGAGCTGCAGGCAATCAAGACCCAGAAGACTAGGGAAGAACTTTAACCTCCCCCTTAACTGCCTAGAAGAACTGAGACAGGCGGTCTGTACCAGAAAGGAGCTGTTAGCAGAGATAAATTTTTAAATCCAAAATTCCTCTCTGCACAGCAGAGCAAATTTCTGATTACCAAGCATCTACTGTTCTTATTGTCCTGTAAGTTACGGCCCCTCCCCTTTGAAGCCCCAGGTCCCTATCCCATGCCTTAGGTCTGGATGGCATCTAAATTTCAACAGCCTGACTTGCTCTTGGGTCTCATATCTTTGGGGAGACAGTACGTATGAAATTGAATTTGTTTTTCTCCTGTTAATCTGTCTTATGTAAATTGAATTATTAGGCCAGTGAAAGAATCTAGAAGGGAAATTCTGTTTCTGTACTCTGATTACACTGCTATTCTCCTGGCTCCTGATCACAAGTAGCTCTACATCCATCCTGCAAGGCCTCAGAAGAACAAAATAAATGTTTGCATTTGTTTATCTTTCCAAAATTAGCAGTGTTGTTTAGGAGGTTTTATTACAAATCTGACTCTCATATGAGATAGTTAAGCATTATAGAAATGTCTAAAGAAGAATGTAAAAAAAAAAAAATCTCCCCAATTTCTCTATCCCTATGGTAATTAACATTTTGAGAAGCATCTTCCAGACGGTGCATTTTCTCTCTTCTCTGAGAAATATAATGTGTATAACTGGGGTTCTGAAACTCATGCATTTTTATAGCTAACTTTTTATTCAACAGCTTTTTCTGTAAGTCTTTGTTTAATCATGCTAATAGATGTGATACTGAGACTGATATTGACTAAATCGTAATCAGTCACATGGTGGTGTGGCGTATTGGTTCCTTCGTTCATTGCCTAGTTCCTCATCCATTTTCCTCTCAGATCTTTGTTTTGTGGTTTGTTATACGTGAGGTATCATACTGAGCATTGGGCACAGAGTGGTAAGCAATACAGGCACAGTATGAAGGGCGTAGGAATTTAGGTCTAGTAGGGAAAACAATTAAGCAGTCGCTCTGTGTAATAAACCCCGTGGGGCTTGGTTTAGAAGATGTGCTTAGAAGAGGCTTCTTGGAGGAAGTAAAGAACCAGGCTGCAGACTCACAGAGGATGAGTGGGAGTTTGCAAGACGACAGGCGAGGGGAGGGTGTTTAAGCAGGGGGAACAGCATTTGCAAAGACTTGGAAATAAGAGAGATCCTGGCCCTGCTGTAGAAATAAATACATTCCATCTGGCTGGAGCACAGTATTTGGGGGATGTGGAAACAGTTGACGCTAAGGTTTGGGCAATAACGCTACCCCTGCTCAGTGGCCCTCTAAACTGAATCAGCAGTTATTTTCTCAGCATGAACGTATTACATCCCTAAATCACCTGGTTAAACTCAGACCTGGGCATGACTCAAGGAAGCGGGTGGAGCAGGTTAGTTCCATCTATTTTGATACACTTGTGGAAAATTGTAAATATGACCAGAGACATCCAGAACAGTGTCGGAAAGGAGGCAGAACGCTTTAGCAGTGAGAGAACATGGATTGGCTCTTTGTTGGGTGCGTGGTCCTACTGAACGGGACCATAAGAGAAGAAACTGAGTACATTTGAGAACCACTGAGAGAATACCTATGTCTCCATAGTCCAGATGTAGCTGGGTTTCTGAGGGACAGGTTGGAAGTAAAATAAATTCAGGCAGCTTGGGTCCCAGCAGGGTCAGAGTGGGTCTGCTGGGGAGCGTAGGGCTCACTGAACATGATTCAATGTCAGAGTTACTGGCTTTGGGAGTTTCTGTTGTGGATCAGCGGGTTAAGAACCCAACTGGTATCCATGAGGATGCAGGTTCGATCGCTGACCAAGCTCAGTGGGTTAAGGATCCAGCGTTGCCACAAGCTGCAGCATAGGTTGCAGATATGGCTCAGATCTGGCATTGCTGTGGCTGTGGTGGTGTAGGCCAGCAGCTGCCGCTCTGATTCAGCTGCTAGTCTGGGAACTTCCATGTGCTGTGAGTGTGGCCCTAAAAAAAAAAAAAAAAAAAAAATTGCTGGTTTTGAAAGACCAAGGGATAATTAGCAAGATTCTGACCTTAAAGATGGGGATAAAGGGATTAACACAGGGAATTATGAATTAATAGTTTATAATTTTGACATTCGATGGGAGTGTCAGTTCCTTAGGTATGGCTTTGAATTGGCATTTTTCACACTGAGGGAAATTCTGATCAGTGTTAGTAGAGCCATGGCCATCCTTGCTTTCCAGATTCTAATTCCCTGAGCTTTCTGGGTAAAATATCCCTTTTTTCGTCTATGTTGCATGAAAGTGTTGAGTACCCAGCAGGACAGTGGGGTTAGTTGGGCGCCGTCCAAGTATCAAAGGAGAATACACCTTTGATCATCTTTGGATTCCGGCATTCAGGTTGGAAGTGCATCATCCCAAGACAGAGGGAAAGGACTTGCAAGTGAATTAAATTCCAGTGAGTGATACTGCGGGTAGCTGCACCTTAGAGGGAAATGTTTATTGACTGCATATTACACTGAAAAATAGAACAGATAAATATTTGCTCTTCCGTTGAGACACATTTAAAATTTCCAAACAGCCGTTTTATAATCTGCTAAGCAATTTGCTCAATTGTTTTACATTTTTTCCCAAACAGGTAATTATAATGATATTTATTCTAGTCTGTGTAGGTTTGTTATTGGTGATTATTTGTCGTTGTTATTCATCTGTCGTGGAGGTTTTGTTTGTTTTTTCTTTTCCTTTTTGAGGAGGTGGTTAACAACTGGATAGAAATTGCCTATAAGGTACAATAATAAATCTCTTCTGACTTTAAACATCAGAATTAATTTGACTCTATCGACAAAATATGTAAGTCCACAATCTGGAAAATTTTGGGGTGAAATTATTAATTATGTAGTGTAAACTCTGAAGTTTTATGGGCTCCTATTTCATCAAATTCACTGATTGATAAAGAGTTACTGCATATATAGTACAACTAGGATACAGTAAAATGCCTGTCACTAGTTTAGAATCAAACAGGTATTTTCCTTTGATGTTAAATAGGCACTCAGGATCTTAGCGTGCCTTAGGGGGTCGCCATTCATCATTCCTTACTGTACAGAAGATCTGTGGCAATAAAACACAGTAGAGAGCTCATTATCCAAATGCTGAATAGCAAGGACTCACCATTCGTTTTTGCTCATTTCCTATTTTCATATTCAGAGACTGATTGTTGAGAAGACTAATGGGATGGAATATTTTAGGATATTTTCCTGGCAAATGGATATATGATAGACAAGATGAAGAGGAAATGGGCTTGGTAGAAGAACACTCTGGAGGTGTCAGGATCAACCCAGGCAAGAAGCAAAGGACTCAAAGACCATGAGGTCAGTAGAAGCAAAATGAAAGAATAAAGTTGGCCAAGGAAGAAGCTCAAGTGTAGGGAAAAGAAAGCAAAGATGTTCAGGCTTCAGGGCAGCAGGAATATGTGGGTTGTGAGCGAAATAGGCACTGGGTTTATTACTTACACAGACTGGAGCCATCCTTTGGGTCATAGCGACATTCTGTATTTCTGGGAGCTGTTTTCTAGGATTTAGTTGATGGGAGAACTTTCCCTTTGTATTATAATTGCTTTTTTGGCCTTCTCGTTCCCCCAACCACAGACTCGTTGATGGCAAGTTGTCTTCCATTTTTGTATTTTGTATTCCTAAAAAAGCGCCTAGCACCATACCAAGCTCACACTAGACACTTAAAAAATGTATGAAAGAAGGAAGGATGTGGTGAAGAAATCACAAGAAATGAGGGACTACGTGGAAAGGGCAGTTGTCATTTGATATTTGTCTTAACATTTAATATCCAAGAGGAACAAATTCTAGAGCAACCTGAGTTTACCGGATGGTAAACTCTAACCCAGGAAGAGAAAACGAGTTGTCCAACCAAAGTCAGGGTCAAGCAGTTGGTGGCAGAAGCAGGCCAGAAACTAGGTTCCTTGTGCACACTGTTGTGTCCCCGCCCGGTGAGCTCTGCCTCCGTCCGAGAGAGCACGGCCTGCTTCGGTTTTCTCAAAGTCAGTAAAGATGGGAAAGCAAAGAGGCAACTCCGTGAAAAATATTTTTAAATAAGTATTTTAATATTTATGTCTAAATAAATATTTAGTGAGAGAGTAGTAGGCCACGTTAACCCTTACAGGGCTAGCCTCAAGCCTCGACTGACCACAAGGTACAAAGGTAGCTTCCAGAAAATTGAGTTTTTTAAATTATTACCTGGTTAATCTTTTTGATAGGTACTATGGTTTCACCATATGAATAAATAGGTAGTGAGATGTCTCTTTGCTTAGCCTGTCCCCCACCAGGCTAGTGACTAGCCTTCCTTTAGGCACGTACTTTGCTAGTTTCTAAAGTGTCTTCCAGAGTTTCCATATAGTTGTATAGGCCAAATGTGAATAAATACTCATATTTACCGCCTCCTGGTATACAAAATGTAGCCTGTTACAGATACTCATCTGCACCTTGCTCTTTCTTTAACTTAAAATTGATCTTGGAAAATTCTCATATCAACACAAAGAGGGTTACCTTTACTAAGCTACCAAGTAGTCTATGAAATAGATATAAGAGAATTTAATTAAATGCCCTCTTATTGCTGGATGTTTGGGTTTTTTCTAATCTGAAGATGTTAGGAAAAAATCCTTTAATGGCTAACATTGTACATAGACCAAGGGACTGTGCATTTATAATTATGATACATTGCCCGTCATCCTCCTT
Organism: Catagonus wagneri; assembly: GCA_004024745.2. NCBI lineage: Eukaryota > Metazoa > Chordata > Mammalia > Artiodactyla > Tayassuidae > Catagonus > Catagonus wagneri. The sequence goes on from PVHT020000128.1 coordinate 337,936, forward strand.
GTGCAGTTTCCATTGGAGTCGACAGTTTGAAAGTACCTGATTCTTCATAGCTTTACATCAGGGTGTGTTCCCAAACTTGAGGATGTTAGCCAATCTGATGGGTGGAAAATGCTATTTCAGGGAGGTTTAACTTGCGTTTCTCTTCAGAGTAAGCTTGCTTATTTTTAAAATGCTAGAAAATGGCAATAGAAAGAAAAACCCCCAGCAGGATTTCCTCTGCTTACAAAGATCAATAACCAGCAACAGTGGGCTCTGGAGAAGGAGCCCTCTGCTGCTTCTGAAAGGCGTTGGAAGCCAGCCACCCCTCCGTGCCAGCTTCATGTGGGTTGTCTCATTCAGCTTCACAAGCCCTTGAATGGGGAGTTCCCTTCGTGGCTCAGTGGTTAATGAATCCGACTAAGAACCATGAGGTTGTGGGTTCGATCCCTGGCCTTGCTCAGTGGGTTAAGGATCTGGCGTTGCCGTGAGCTGTGGTGTAGGTTGCAGACGCGGCTCGGATCCCGCGTTGCTGTGGCTGCGGCGAAGACCGGCGGCTACAGCTCCTGTTAGACCCCTAGCCTGGGAACCTCCATATGCCGCGGGTGCGGCTCTACATAAAGGCAAAAAGACAGAAAAAAAAAAAAAAAAAAAACAAGCCCTTGAATGGTAGGCAGTGCATTTCTCTTTTTCAGGTGGGGAAACTCAAGTCGTCAGGGGGTAACCTTTCCAAGATCTGGTAAGTAAGAGCAGGGGCTTGAACCTCTGCCTGGAGGCCTCCAGGACCCTGAATCAGCCAGTTCCCTGCATAGTGGAGGCTGTTGTCTCTATACAGAGAGTTTGAATTAGGTCATTTGTATGCTGTTCTATTCCCACTGGATTTATGCCTCCTCCCCAGCCTCGCCATCTCCCTACCCTGCGCCTGGTTTGGAAGGATATATTTTTTCTTTAATGTAGCTATGGTTCATTGCTTTTCCCTGTAGGATTTTGAGATGCAGCAAGTTTACTCGCCAGCAGTCTCTCCCTCTCTGCACTTTACCCTTTCCTGCTGGTGTCTTTATAGAAGCCACTGTGTTTATAGCAAATTATAAATATTGATCTGTTTTCTCTCTCACCTTTTACATAAATACGGGAGTTGGGGCATTGGGCTGTGTAATGGTAGTAACAACAACAAAAAGAAGTTGGGAAAATATATTATTTTCTGGGTTATATATGAGGGATTAACACCACGTAATCATGTGAGGACAGAATAATGGAAGACTAGTTGACTTCTAAGCTAACCACATCTGGACTTTTCCAAAATGACCTGGAGGAGTTCCCATTGTGGCTCAGCAGAAACCAACCCGACTAGTATCCATGAGGTTGCTGGCTCGATCCCCAGCCTCGCTCAGTGCGTTAAGGATCTGGCATTGCCATGAGTTGTGGTATAGGTCACAGACGTACCTCAGATCCCGTGTGGCTGTGGCATGGGCAGCAGCTGCAGCTCTGATTCAGCCTCTAACCTGAGAACTTCCATAGGCCGCAGGTGCAGCCCTGAAAAAAAAAAAAAAATTACCAGGGAAAGGCTAGTTCTCCTCAAATAGAACTATTACTTTGAAAGGGTAGAGGATCTACAGTGGCCACCACCTTAAATTGGATTCAGGGAGCCCCATCTGGTGTAGCTGTCTGTCTAGGAAGCTAGGCAGGAACTAAGGTATGCTTGCCCCTCTCTTTTCCAGATCTGTTTCCAAATCCTTCCAGGCTCCTTTAATCTAACCATTGCCTATAGACATCTGCCCCCATCCCCGTAGTCACAGTAAGAATCCCATCTGTAGGTACCCAAGGCAGCACTTCTAGAAGCTACTTCTCCCTTCTCAGTCTGGCACTCTCAGTTTTTCATCCTCTCTTGAGGCCTCAGCACACCTGCTGGAGGAAGGCGGGCTTTACGGAAGCCGGGTGCCATCCCCATGAAACCTGCCCCCCCACTAACTGCGTATCGCAGTCTTGGGTCATAGACGTCCTGGTTGAGGCTGTTTCCATTCAAAATCACCCAAGCAAATAAAACGACTTGAAAATGGCTGTAAAAATGCACTTTTCAAATGCCTGACATATACTTCAGTTGAGGGACAAAGGGATTGAAAGAACTGCCAGCCCGCTCATTGCCATGTACCTCATCCCAGAGCTTACCTCAGGCTCGCTTTTTTTTTTTTTTTTTTTTCCTGTTCAGGGGTGGTGGGCTGGGTGGGGAGTGGCCAGGAAGAAGAGTTATGCTGGAAAAGAGGGGAGAGGAGACACGGCGAAGCAAACGCTGTTTTTCTTCTCTCTGCTTCTGCTGTAAACAGACTCCTTTTATTTTAAATGGTGGTTCTCAGCCTTGGAGGCACATTAGAATTACCTGGAGAGCTTTTAAAAGTACTGATGCCTTGGAGTTTCCATGGTTGCGCAGCGGAAATGAATCCAGCTAGGAACCATGAGGTGTTTTGGGTTTGATCCCTGGCCTCACTCAGTGAGTTCAGGATCTGGTGTTGCCATGAGCTGTGGTGTGGGTCACAGACGTGGCTCGGATCTGGCATTACTATGGCTGTGGTGTAGGCCACCAGCTGTAGCTCCCATTCAACTGCTAGCCTGGGCGTCTCCACATGCTGCGGGTGCGGCCCTAAAAAGCAAAAGAAAAAAGAAAAATACCGATGTCTTGATCCTATTCCAGAGATTTGGGTCTGGATAGGCTAAGTGAGACCTAGACACTGGGATGTTTTAAAATTCTCTGGAGGTTCACCCATGTTCATAACAGCAATATTCACAGTAGCCCAAAGGTACAAGTACCCCAAGTATTCATCAGTGATGAAGGGATAAGCAAAATGTGGTCTGTCCATGTAATGGAATGTTATTCGGCCTACGTGCTACCACATGCATGAAACTTGAGACTCCTTGAAGTGAGACTCCTTGAAGTGAAATGAGTCAGACCTGGAAAGACAAATACTGTCAGGTTCTACTTATACAAAGTACCTGGAGTAGGCATGGACTTTTGTCTCCCGTCATGGATGTCAGTGGCACCCCCATGACAGTCTCCAGATTGGCTCCGTGAGAACCTCCAGGGGTCTCTATAGTGTCTTTCGTAAGATGGTAGAGTCAGAATTTCAGTGGATGGAGCTTGGGGATATGAATTTTTATAATCTCCCCATGCAATTTCTGCCACGCTACAAGAATTGGAAATCACCGGATGTCATAAGATCCAAACTCCTTGATTTCTCTTGAAGGTCTTGAGCAGTCTGGCTCTAACATGCCTTACTTCTGTCTTCCCTGTGTCCCTCAGACTGGGTTTTTTTTTTTTTTGCCTTTTTTCCCCCCCCGTCCTGGTGGCATGTAGAAGTTCCCGGGCCAGGGATCGAACCTCTACCACAGCAGTGACCCACGACCCTCACCTTGTGATTACAGCATGCTCCAGTTGACAATTTTCTTTCTTCCTCGAATGCCGCCTTCTGCTTCTTTGCCAATTACAGTCCTCCTCTACCATTGAGACTTAGACAGACTCTTTCTTACCCCTTGCACAGGACTTTTCTGAGTTCCTTTCCCACCTTAATTCTGTTGACTGAAAAAAATGCACAGCCTAAGGGTTGAGAACTGTTTTATTCAGTGGGAGATACTAACGATGTAAGCCTAGGATGCAGCCTCTCAGCTCTAAGGGGCAGTTCCAAATAGGTAAGGGAGGGACCGGGATATAAAGGAGTTCTTCCAACCAAAACCAGGTAGTTGGAACATGAGAAGATACTATCAGTTAAGCCAGACATCTCCAGTTAAGGAATTCAGCACTTTTCTGTATATGGGAAGATGCCAGAACCTGGGCTTACTGAAATCATTCCTTTGATGTGTACCTTGGCCGTGGGGGGCCAGCATCCTGTGCTTTCCCACCCCAGTCTCCTCAGCGTGCAGCAGGTGGCTGCTAGATGGAGGACATCCTCTTTCTATCCTGAATTCCCTCAGGGATCCCCTTTTGGATGGCTGTAATGTGATGGCTTGTTGGCTGCAACATCCTTTGTTTACTGATAGAGCAGACATCTTTCACCAGCAAGTCCTTCCCTCTCCTGTCCCTGTCACTGAGCTTTACGGCCCTTTTCATTGTACGTGTGTTATCTCACTTGGCATTTCTAACCTATGCTCTCACACTTGAGTCCGATCCCCTGGGAAGACAGGGTCCTAGCACGATGCCTGGCTCAGAGTAAGTGTTTAGTATTTATCACATGAAATTGAATTCAACTTTCCAGCCCCTCACTTACTGCTAAGCTCCACATAAATGCATCCAATGATCCACATGAAGCCACAAGCTTTTCAACCGAAACACAATCAAAATGACATTTTAATTTAGCCCTGCACGTTTTCCTTTCCCACAGTGTCCCCGTCTCATCAGTGGCTTCTCCAGCAGCCTGACTGGGGTGTTCAGCTCAAAATGCTGAACACCGCTTTCTGCGCCCGCCCGTATCTCTCACCTCCTACATGCAGTCAGTCTTGAGGACCTCCCAGTTCCATCTCCAGGATAAAACACACCCCTGCTCTTTTCTCTCCATCTCTCCTGTCACCACCAGTCACCCGGTCTCTCTCTACAGTGAAAAGCCAGCTCTTCTCAAGCCCCACCCCTCACTCTCTGCCCCTTCCAGTAGGTTCTTCTGGCTGCAGTCAGATTGAAGTATGTAGCAGGTCTGGCTCTGTGACTCCATTGTTGAAACCCTTTTCTAATCTGTCCGCTGCTCTGGACAGTCACAGTATTTAATAGAATCTAGAAGGCTCTGCCTGTGCCTCCTGTCATTCACCCTGTTTTTACTTCCAGTTCTAGCAATGCCAACCCCATCTCTTTTTTATTTTAACCTTATGTCTTCCTCCCTCAGAAAATTTGCTCACAAATTTATTTCTGCCTTGTATTTTCCCAAACCTACTACCACCTACTACCCTTCTTTCAGACTTGACTCAGTGCCACCACCTCAGAGAGAGACCTATCCTTAGCCCAGGTGTAATAACTTGCTTCTTCAGAGCACCTGTGAGCTTTCCATCTTAGTGCATACAACACAAGTGTGCTTATCATCAGAATTATAATTTGGGAGTATTGTCACTTCATTGAGTTTCATACCTGATTGTATGCCTGGATTCAAGCATCCGTAAGTTGTTCGATAAATATTTATTGCAGAATCAACTCCTTACAATCTGCCTGCCTGTGTCGACCATACTCATTTTCTGGGCCCCTCTCCTTTCCAACCCCAAAGGAGAGAAAATCATTAATATTTCTGCCGCAGAATTGCTTCTTTCTTGAGCTGACCCAAACTAATCATTGAAATACAAAGTCAGGCCTTAGGAGGGAGAAATGTAGGAGTGGGTCTCTAGTCACCGTCAGACTGAGACACTCAAGTCCTCCAGCTCCTCTTTTCTGAGCTCCTGTCATGGCTGGGAACACAGTGCTGTAGCCACATGTCTGCTACCTGCCAGACTCCCTACCTAGAATTGAGGGGTGGGAGGGAGGAAGACCCCACCCCTTTCTCTCTCCTGCTCTGGACGCATTATCACGAGCAGAGAAGGACTATTTTCTTGTGATGATTGCTGCATTTTAAACAATATTCTTAGGCATTTAAACAGTCACATTTATTCCACATGCAACAATAGTTTCATTATATATAGTGAAAATCCTTCTAAATGTTAATGTAACATAGGCCTGAGAACTTCACATTTGGAATAAATAAACCAAGATATGGTGTCACGTTGGTGAAAACTTACTGAGCCTAACATTCTCTCTGCTGAAACATTTTTTAGGTATAAATAGTTTCTCATAGCTGTAAAGAGTTTAGCCTTTAGGAGTTCCTGTTGTGACTCAGTGGTAACGAACTTGACTAGTATCCATGAGGACGTGGATTTGATCCCTGGCCTTGCTCAGTAGGTTAAGGATCTGGCATTGCTGTGAGCGGTGGTGTAGGTTGCAAACTCGGCTTGGATCTGGCATTGCTGTGGCTAAGGAATAGGGCAGCAGCTGCAGCTCTGATTCAACCTATAGCCTGGAAACTTCCATATGTCACGGATGAGGCCCTAGAAAGACCAAAAAAAAAAAAAAAATTCAGCCTCTGAAGTCCAAAAGCCTTGGGTTCAAATCCTAGCTTACTAATTGGGTGGCTAAGAAAATAATTGATTATTACTGAGACTGATTTATAGGATTTTTGAAAAGATCACGAGAGAGCATATATTAACTGATGAGTATAGCATGCTTTTTTTGTATGTGGTGGATTTTATATAGTTATAGTACACAGTCTGGATAAGGTAGAATCAGTACTCAGTAAATAGTAATTAATAGTAGTTATTAATATTACAAACTGTCTTCTAGCTCAGTAATAAGACTTGGGTCAAATTGAAACTTGCCTAACATCCGTAATTCTTTCAATAAATATTTCCCAAGCCCCTACTGTGCTTAGGCAGTGTGTTAGGTACAGGATAATATCTGAGTGATGAGAGTGGACATGGTTTTACCCTCACAGAGCTTAAAGTTCAGTGAGAGACTGTAAAACAAGTAAGCAAACTGATTAATGTGTAGCTATAAAGTGTGCTAAGCCTTATAGGGGAATGAGCAGGATGCTCAGAAAGGAGGTAAAGGGGAAGGGTTACATGGATGAAGAAGTTAGAGAATCAAATGAGTGAGTACAGCTGGCTGGCTACCTCTGTCCGCTGGCTCATTCCTGTGCTCAACCCAACAAGGTATAAAGAGAAACTTGGTCAAATGCTGTGTTTATCCCCTGTGATGCTTGTCAAATTTTGTGATGACATTTTACAAAGCTAGCCTAACTCTGATGCTCTAATCCAACCAAAAATGATGAGTTTGGAACACACTTGGCAGGGGAACAGATGAAAAACAAAATCCTTAAATAAAATGCTAGCAAAGTAGGGAGTTCCTTATTGTGGCTAAGCAAATTAAGAACCTGACATAGTGTTGGTGAGGAGGCGGGTTCGATCCCTAGCGTCTCTCAGTGGGTTAAGGATCAGGTGTGGCCACAAATTGCGACATGTCGCAGATGCGACTTGGATGCCACGTTGCTATGACTGTGATGTGGGCCTGCAGCAGCAGCTCTGATTTGACCCCTGGCCCAGGAACTTCCATATGCCTCAGATGTGGTAGTAAAAAAATGAAGAGCTAGCGGATTAAATCCTGCAGCACTTGAAAAGGAACAAAGTCCAAAGGTAGATGCACACAAAGAAATCTGTCTGCTAACATTTATCCTGTAAGTTGGGTCAAAAGAGAAAGACTGAGTCCTCTTCTCCTATGAGGAGAAAAACCCTCTTTTGTGGTCAATATTCAGAATAAGGGTTTTCTTTACTACTCATTGCTGTGGTTGGTTGGTTTGTCTGAAACTCTAACACTACCAAATAGGATGATTAAAATAAAATCTTCAAAGCTGGCAAAAGAAAAAAAAGGTGCGCATGTGTGTATGAGTAGAGGGGGGTGCAAGCTGGCCATGTCGACCAGATTAGTGGAGGTGACATCAGCATCATCAGTATCATCAATATCATCAATATCCGTAAGACTTCAAATCCAAAGAAGCACCGTTTCTGCCCACTCAGAGCAGTGTGCTCAGCCCAGCAGCTCTAACAGAAGCCACAGAAATAAACCCCCAAAGGCACGTGGCCGCTTAGTAGCAACATGGTTTATGCCAGCCTATAACTGACTGACAGCCTCCATTTCTGAAATTAATTACTTTTTCTTCTAGAGTTAAATTTGCTGATGATGCTTCTCACAAAAATAAGAGGTCTTTACGTAGCGAATGTTCTAATTAAATAAGAATAAAGGCAGAAAACTTCCAGACCTAAATGAGATACATTTATTCGGTGCATGTGGTTGAATCTTTAATGATTTGAAATGTAGCAGTCTGGTCCCTTCTGGGACAGCGATGATATCTTGCTCTTTCCGAAATTTGCATCTCTCTCCTTTGTAATATTTATTTATAACTTGTGGTGAAGAAAAGAGGTGCATTCACTTTCTTTTTTCCCTGCCGTTCCCTGCCCGGTCTCCCAGACCCCAGTCTAGGCTGAGTTGTGTCCCCACAAAATTCACGTGTTGAGGCCCTAACACCCAGTGTGACTACATTCAGTGACATTGCTTTTAAGAGATATTTAAGGGTAAACGAGGTCCTAAGGGTGGGGTCCTAGTCCAATAGGATTGGTAACATTGTAAGAATACAAAGAGAATTCTTGCTCCCTCACACACACACGTACAGCCAATAACTTCCTTATCCCATCTAATTATTTTTTCCTGCTTTTGACATTTGGCTCACTCAGGGAAGAATGCTTGTTACTTGGGTCCCTTGAACTGGCTTCTAGGGCCACAAGGGCTCATGTACATTTTCCTGCATTTAGGGGCCACCAACGCTATTACTGTCTGCAAATCAGTATCTGCTTTCTGCATTCTTCCTCCTCTCCTTTACACTTGCCACACGAAGATGCATGGAAGACACAGTGAGCACACTATGTGTCAGTTCCTGGGCCAGGCACCACAGCCCAAGTCTAGCCCATTTAATCCTCACATCTATATCCACTGCCTTAGGAGAAACACAACAAAGGAGCCCCCATCCATACCCCCATAAGTAGTATATTTTAGGTGTGTCTGGCTTTGAAGCCTTGATCTTGGCATAGTTCTCTACACATATCATGATACTCTCAAGAGCCAATGATCAGAGGAGCCACTGCTGGCCAAGAGCAGGTGTCTTGCAGAGACAAAGCTGATTTCCAAATGGCCAGGCTGCTGTCAAGTTCTACTCTCCCTTACCCCAGACCTGGATCCATTAGACAAAGGAACAGAAAAATCTCAGTGACTCATGCCCTCGGTGCTCCCTGAGGTTGCTCCTTGATGTATTGGAAGAGGGAGAAGCAAAAGAAAGACAAATATCAAGTAAGAATCTTCGTGGCAAGCTAGCTTGGGTAGTGGGTGAGAAGGGATTTAATGAAAGAAGGAAAGTCTTGCACACAACCCAAGCGCAGAAAAGTGTCTGGGCCTTGGGAAGAGAACTGGAAGGCCCAGGACCTAAAAACTGGATGGGATGCCCTCCATCTCTTGCTCTCTGCTCTTTGCTGCTTAGCTGCCCCATCATCTTCTCTTTCCATGGGACAGTTGCTTTGCCTAGTCTGCAGGGTGGAATATGGCTACCCCCCAGAGTCACAGTTCCATGTTCTTGTCTTAGCTGTCCAGACACTTCTGGAATGTGTTTGAGGTTCATTTAACCCAAGGAGAGAGGGACCTGATTGATCCATTTTGAGTGAACATTCCACCCTTGGCCCTTGTTTCTGTGGTCCAGATAGACAAGATCACAGAGTAAGCAAGGTGATAGGCTAGGGACAGATAGCAACCCGCCCCCCCCCCCGCCCCAATAATAAGTGTATATTACAGGAAAGGAAGAGGAAGGAGTCCAGAGGAGGCAGCCAGCTGGCCAGCGGTTTTTGAGTTCCTGCAGGATAGCTTACTGTGTTATAGATGCCCTGTTGACTATAATAAAGCATGATCCTCCAAGGGCCTAGTTGGGGAGCCCAGGCAGGAAGAGACAATTCCTGAGAAACATGAAACCGGATTATTCAAGAGCTAACTTATGTGGCCCAGATGCAGCCCTCAGAAGTTCAGGGGGTAATTAGGGTCTGTGACAGTGAGAAGGAAACTCACGTTTAACATGACAAGCATGTATTAGATGTGTTGACATGTTTTGACTGATTCCAGCTTCTCATCAGCCTTGTAATATAAATGCTATCTGAGAAAACTTCTGGGAGTTTGGAAGGAAAGGGCCTTCTACTGGGGCCCATGATGTGATCCAAGGCTTTGCAGCAGGGAAGACCATGGTTTGTGCAGGAGAGATGAAGGCGATCAGTCTAAATGAAGCAGAAAAGGCTTTGGAAATGGTAGGATTTGTATAAAAGAAGTTTAATAAGGGTACAGACTGATGAAATTAGCCCCGTGCCTTTACTCTTTTTACTTCTTGATCCTTGGGACCATAGGGCAGGCTTGGGAACTTGGCTCTGGGGAGGAAAAGATGAGTGAGTTGCAGCTCAAACTGAGAATTACATAGTTTAGAGGCTGGAGGAGTAAATGATGGAAACAACAGGTACTCTTCACACATTTCAGAGATGAGAACATCACCTGTGGATTCTAGTTTCCCAGGGTCTGAGATGTGTTTTCCCATGGCAGGTAGGGAAGGTGGAGGATTAAACCGAGAGCTTCACTATTGCAGGTGCTATAGGTCCCTGTCATTTTGAAGGGCGGGCACCCAAGGAGATTTTAGAAAGAGATCCAGTAATCAAATAGCCAAAACTTTGGGGATTTTTAGGATGACCTGGTTTCCAAAACAACGGGCTGAAGACACTAATCTGCAGTGCCCGCTCTGTGTAATCCTCCACGAAAGTTAATGCCATACCACTGGGCAGCAGCTCTGCAATGCTGTTCATAACAGGATAAATCTCGTTTTTAATAAACATGTATCTTTAAGATATACACAACGATTACCCTAGAAATAGATTGGACTGTCTATTATATTGATATATACACAATCTCAGAAATTTGTCTCTAGTGCCTAGTTTGCTATACACCAACAGAATTTAGAGCACAATAAAAATACTTTATAGCATTCAGGCAGCAATGTTCCTATTTCTTATGCAGATACACTGGAAATGTGGTCAGGGCTGTCATTCATTCCTGACACTTAAATGCTTTCCACAAATAGTTGCTGCCTTAAGAAAGCATCCCCAAATAAAATGTTTTTATTTGGTTCTTTGATGATATGTCAATAGACATTAAAATAAAAACTTCCTTGTATGGAGGTGCTATAGCTCCTTTCAGAATGTTTCCAGGGGGAGCTGGAGGGTCTCTAAGGACCCATCGATGGGGATGAGGAGGCAGAGCTTAGGGATTATTACCTCTTAAAAGGATGGCTCTGTCTTTTGGCCACTTCACCTTTATTGGGAAGGAGGGAGCATAATAGAATTTTATGAAGGTGTACCCTCACCTGTCCAGAGAGTGATCACCACATCCTTGTGCCTCGTGTCTCTGCAGCACGGGAGGGAGGACCTGCAGAGCACGCACGTCCCTTCTTTCCAGACCTCATAGTATGAAGGTGTCCCTTTCTTCAAGCAAACTCAGTCCATGATTATATCTTGACCCACTGGATGGATTTGAGGAGGAGGATGACAGGTAGACTTTACAAAATGATCTGTCTGTAACTTAAGTAAGGATGTTTGATATGATATTGAAAATCGAATTCTGCATTCAGGAGTTGCATTTGCCTTCCTATAGTCAACCCTCTGTATCCGTGGGTTCCTCATCCACAGATTCAACCAAGTGCAGATCAAAAAAATTTTCAGCAAACAACCCAGAAATTTCCCAAAAAGCAAAGCTTGAATTTGCTGTATGCAGATAACTATTTACATTGTATTTACAACTATTTCGTAGCATTTACATTGTATTGGGTATTATAAGTAATCTAGAAATGATTTAAAGTATACAGGAGAACATGTATAGGTTAGTATGCAAATACTATGCCATTTTATATAAGGAATTTTGAGCAACCACAAATTTTGGTATCTAAGGTGGTTCTGAAACCAACCCCCTGAGGATATTGAAGGATGATTGCACTTGGATGTGTCACATAAATATAATAGTTATAGTATTATGACAAATAACGGTAGCACTTCCATAAAGCCCCATTCCTTGCCTCAGTTTTCTTCATAACATTTATCATATTTGCTATTTATTTTATCACTTACTTTCCTGCACTAGAATATATATCTAATACAGGCAAATAATTTTGTCTTTTTTTTTTCTCCACCACCCCAGTTTTCAGTGCCTACAACATGTCTGCTTAAGGTATGTTCTCATTAAACATTTTTTGCACAAATGATTTTTTTAAATGATTTTTATTTTTTCTATTCTAGTTGGTTTACAGCATTCTGTTAATTTTCTATTATGCAGCAAAGTGACCCAGTCAGACGTGTATATATATGCATTCTTTTCGTCACATTATGCTACATCACAAGTGAGTAGATATAGTTCCCAGTGTCGTAGAGCAGGATCTCATTGCTTATCTACTCCAAAGGAAAATTGACATAACACTGTAAACCAGCTATAATGAAAGAAATAGAAATCATTATATAAAAAAAAATTTTTAATGAAAAAAAGTTTGCATCTATTAACCCCAGATTCCAAGTTCCTCCCACTCCCTCCCCTTCCCCCTTAGCAACCACAAGTCTGTTCTCCAAGTCCATGAGTTTGTTTCTTTTCTGTAGATAGGTTCACTTGTACCATATATTAGATTCCACATATAAGTGATATCATATGGTATTTGTCTTTCTCTTTCTTACTTCATTTAGTATGAGAATCTCTAGTTCCATCCATATTGCAGCAAATGGCATTATTTTGTACTTTTTAATGGCTGATTAGTATTACATTGTATATATGTACCACATCTTTATCCATTCATCTGTCAATGGACATTTAGGTTATTTCCATGTCTTAGCTATTGTGACTAGTGCTGCAATGAGCATACAGATGCATGTATTTTTTTCAATGAAAGTTTTGTCCAGATATATGCCCAAGAGTGGGATTACTGGGTCATATGGTAGTTCTATATTTAGTTTTTGAGGTACTTTCATGCTGTTTTCCATAGTAGTTGTACCAATTTACATTCCCACCAACAGTGTGGGAGGGTTTCCTTTTCTTCACACCCTCTCCAGCATTTTTTTTTTTTTTGGCCAGTAAAGACAATTATTTTATTAACATTAACTTTTTCTACTAGCCCATTTCCTATGAATATGTATTTCCAACCAGGTATTCATACTAAATATAAAATTTTGTGTCATTTTCACCTAAAATTTTGGCATAAGACTTTTTATCTCTTACTAAAAGCTGTTCATCAAGGTGATTATAATAGATGCATATTATTCTATTGTGTTACTTAGAAACAAGCAAGTGAAGTAGTCATAAATCAATTGCTATGACTCATGTTTATAACTATTGAGGGAAATATAAATTGCAGTAAGATTTAATATTGTCTTTCTCTGAAAACTCTTCTAAAAACCAATGAATTTACTTTAGATGAAGACATTTGCCAAATGAGATAAATTCACAGTAAGTCTTGTAGGTTAGATTGTGTTACCATTTATCTAGACATTAGAGAAAATTTTTATGCAGTTTCTTAAACTTTACTATAATTGGGGAGAAGAAGGCATTTGCTCATTTTTCCTGTGTCTGAAGATGTATTTGGAAGGAAGGGTTTTTATTCTATGCATTTTGGTTGGATAAAGCAAATAATTTGCAATTGTAAAAAATAAGCATATCCTTTTTCTTGACTTTTTTTTTCTTTGGGGCCACACTGGTAGCATATGGAGGTTCCCAAGCTAGGGGTCAAATCGGAGCTGTAGGTGCTGGCCACAGACACAGCAACATGGGATCCAAGCCATGTCCTACACCACAGCTCACAGCAACGCCGGATCTTTTACCCCCTGAATGGGGCCAGAGATCGAACCTACGTCCTCATGAATGTTAGATTCGTTTCTGCTGAGCCATGATGGGAACTCCTCTTTTTCTTGACTTCGATCAGCAAGTATTTTTATCCTAGAAAACCTGAAGCATGAAGATCCACTTCCCATACATAGTTCTATCTGTGGAGTAATGTCTCCTTACCTGGCTGCTGAGTTAAGAGCTTAGATTCTAGACTTCTTAGAGAGCCTGTGGTCAAATTTTGATTCTACTGTTTAGGCTCTGTATAGATTTGAGCAAGTCACTCGACATCTGACATCATTTTTGTCACCTATAAGGTGGGCATAATGAACAGTACCTACCTATAAGGATTAAGTAAATCTATACATGTAAAACATTTAGAATAGTTCCTGGTGTACTGCAAGTGCTGAATAAATGCCAGCTATTTTTATGCCCTTCTCTCATTTGGTAACAAAAATTTTCTAAAACTTACCTTTGGTTAACATGCCACTTTCAGGTTAAAGCCTGATCCATTCTATAATGACTTTGAGAGCCCAGAGTCTAGATCCCTCAGGAAGACTACCTATTATTTTGGCTCATTACCTATAGTCAGGTGTCTATTTCTTTTCTTTTTTTTATTACTCAATGAATTTTATTACATTTATACTTGTACAGCGATCATCACAACCAAATTTTATAGCATTTCCATCCCAAACCCTCAGTGTACCCCCTCACTCCCCAACCTGTCTCATTTGGAAACAATAGGTTTTTCAAATTATGTGAGTCAGTATCTGTTCTGCAAGGTTCATTGTGTCCTTTTAGATTCCACATGTGAGTGATAGCATTTGATATTGGTGTCTCGTTGGCTGACTCACTTCACTTAGCATGATAATTTCTAGGTCCATCCATGTTCCTGCAAATTCCATTATTTCTTTCCTTTTAATGGCTGAGTAATAGTCCATTGTGTATATGTATCACATCTTCTTTATCCACTCCTCTGTTGATGGGCATTTAGGTTGTTTCCATGTCTTGGCTATTGTGTAGAGTGCTGTAATGAACATTGGAGTACATGTATCTTATCGAGTCATGGTTTTCTCTGGATAGATGCCCAGAAGTGGGCTTGTTGGATGAAATGATAATTTTATTTTAGTTTTCTGAAGAATCTCCTACTGTTTTCCACAGTGGTCGCACCAATTTACATTCCCACCAACAGTGTAATAGGGTTCTTTTTCTCCACACCCTCTCCAGCATTTATTGTTCGTAGAACCTTTGATAATGGCCATTCTGGCTGGTGTAAGATGATATCTTATAGTGGTTCTGATTTGTGTTTCTCTAATAATTAGTGAGGTTGAACATGTTTTCATGTGTTTTTTGGCCATCTGTATGTCTTCTTTGGAGAATTGTCTGTTTAGATCTTCTGCCCATTTTTTGATGGGGTTGTTCATTTTTTTGGTATTGAGCTATAGGAAGTATTTATAAATTTTGGAGATTAATCCCTTGTCAGTCAAATTGCAAATATTTTCTCCCATTCTGTGGGTTGTCTTTTCATTTTGTTTTGGGTTTCCTTTGCTATGCAGAAACTTTGAAGTTTAATTAAGTCCCATTTGTTTATTTTTGTTTTTATTGTCATTACTCTAGGAGGTAGTTCTGAGAAGATGTTACTATTGTTTATGTCAGAGAGTGTTTGGCCTGTTTTCCTCTAAGAGTTTTATAGTATTGGTCTTATATTTAGGCCTTTAATCCATTTTGAGTTTATTTTTGTGCATGGTGTTAGGATATGTTCTAATTTCATCTTTTTACATGTGGCTGTCCAGTTTTCCCAGCACTATATTGAACAGGCTGTCTTTTCTCCGTTGTATATTCTTGACTCCTTTGTCATAGATTAGTTGACTATAGGTGCATGGGTTTAATTCTGGGCTTTCTGTTCTGTTCCACTGATCTATATTTCTGTCTTTGTGCCAGTACCATACAGTTTTGATGACTGTAGCTTTGTAGTATGGTCTGAAGTCGGGGAGCCTGATTTCTCTGGCTCCATGTTTCTTTCTCTGGATCTCTTTGGCTATTCTAGGTCTTTTGTCCTTCCAAAAAAACTTAAAATATTTTGTTCTAGTTCTGTGAAAATTGACCTTGGTAATTGAATCTGTAGGTTACCTTGGGTAGTATAGTCATTTTGATAATATTGACTCTTTCAAGCCAAGGGCATGGTATGTCTTTCCATATGTTTGTGTCATCTTTGATTTCTTTCATCAGTGTCTTAACAGTTTTCAGAGTGTAGGTCTTTTGTCTCTTTAGGTGGGTTTATTCCTAAGTATTTTATTCTTTTTGATGCAATGGTAAGTGGGATTGCTTCCCTAATTTCACTTTCTGATCTTTTGTTGTTAGTATGTAGAAATGTAGTCAATTTCTGTGTATTAATTTTGTATCCTGCAACTTTGCCAAATTCATTGATGAGTTCTAACAGTTTTCTGGTAGAGTCTTTAGGATTCTTTAAGTATAATATCATGTCATCTGCAAATAGTCATAGTTTTACTTCTTCCTTTCCAATTTGTATTCCTTTTATTTCTTTGACTTCTCTAATTGCTGTGGCTAGGACTTCCAAAACTATGTTGAATAGTAGTGGTGAGGGCAGACTTCCTTGTCTTGTTCCTGATCTCAGCAGGGATTCTTTCAGCTTTTCACCATTGAGAATGATGTTAGCTGTGGGTTTGTCATATGTGGCCTTTATTATATTGAGGTAGGTTCCCTCTGTGCCCACTTTCTGATTGATTTGAGGATACTGAAGAATCCTTGCATCCCTGAGATAAATCCCACTTGATCATGATGTACAGTCCTTTGAAAGCATTGTTGGATTTGGTTTGCTAGTATTTTGTTGAGGATTTTTGCATCTATGTTCATCAGTGTAACTGGACTGTAATTTTCTTTTTTTGTGGTATCTTTGGTTTTGATATCAAGGTGATTTTTAATTTGGGTTGTTTGTTTGTTTTTGCTTTTGAACTGTATGAGTTGTTTGTATATTTTAGAGATTAAGCCCTTGTCTGTTGCATCATTTGCTATGATTTTTTCTCATTCTGTATGTTGTCTTTTTTTTTTTTATGGTTTCCTTAGCTGTGCCAAAGTCTATAAGTTTGATTACATCCCATTTGTTTATTTTTGTTTTATTTCTATTGCCTTGGGAGACTAACCTAAGAAAACATTTGTACAGTTGATGTCAGAGAATGTTTTGCCTATGTTCTGTTCTGGGAGTTTTATGGTGTGTAGTTTTAAATTTAGGTCTTTAAGACATTTTGAGTTTATTTTTTGTGCATGGTATGAGGGTATGTTCCAGTTTCATTGATTTACATGGAGCTGTCCAGTTTTCCCAGCACCACTTGCTGAAGAGACTATTTTTTCCCATTATATATTCTTGCCTCCTTTGTCAAAGATTAATTGACCATAGGTATCTAAGTTTATTTCTGGGTTCTCTATTCTGTTTCATTGATCTGTATGTCTGTTTTGGTACCAGTACCACACTGTCTTGATTCCTGTAGCTTTGTAATATTGTCTGAAGTCTGGAAGTTATGCCTCTTGCTTGGTTTTTATTCCTTAAGATTGCTTTGGCAATTCTTGGTCTTTTATGGTTCCATATAAATTTTTGGATTGTTTTTTCTAGTTCTGTGAAAAATTTCATGGGTAATTTGATTGCATTAGAGCTCTAGATTGCTTTGGGTAGTATGGACATTTTAACAATATTAATTCTTCTGGGGTTCCCATCATGGCTCAGTGGTTAACGAACCTGACTAGTATCCATTAGGATGCAGGTTTGATCCCTGGCCTTACTCAGTAGGTTGAGGATTCTGCATTGCTTGGGCTGTGGTGTAGATCGCAGGTGAGACTTGTATCCCTTGTTGTTGTGGTTGTGGCATAGGCCAGCGGCTATAGCTCCAATTCAACCCCTAGCCTGGGAACCTCCATATGCTGTGGGTGCTGCCCTGAAAAGACAAAAGACAAAAAAATATTAATTTTTCCAATCCAAGAGCATGGAATATCTTTCCATTCTTTGAATCTTCTTTAATTTCCTTGATTAATGTTTTATAGTTCTTAGCATATGTCTTTTGCCTCTTTGGTCAGTTTTATTCCTAGGTATTTAATTTTTTAGTTTGCAGATTTAAAAGGTATTTTTATATTCCTTTTCTAATATTGCATTGTTAGTATACAGAAGTGCAACCAATTTCTGAATGTTAATCTTGTATCCTGCTAATTTGCTGAATTCCTTGTTCACTCTGAGTAGCTTTGGGGTGGAATCTTCTATATATAGTATCATGTCGTCTGCATAGAGTGACAATTTTACCTTTTCTCTTTCAACTTGGATACCTTTTATTTTTTTTTTTTTTTGTTTGTCGGATTGCTGTGGCTAGGATCTCAATACTACATTAAATAAAAGTGGTGAGAGTAAGCATCCTTGTCTTGTTCCAGATTTTAGTGGAAAGACTTTCAGCTTTTCTCTGCTGAGTATTATATTGGCTATGGGTTTGTCATAAATGGCTTTTATTGTGTTATGGTATGTTCCTATACCCACTTTGGTAAGCGTTTTTTATCACAAATGGATGTTGGATTTTGTCAAATGCTTTTTCTGCATCTATTGAAATGATCATGTGCTTTCTGAGTTTTCTTTTGTTAATGTCGTGTATGATATTGTTTGATTTTCATATATTGAACCATCCTTGTAAACTTGGGATGAATCCACTTGGTCGTCTTGTATGATCTTTTTATTGTGTTGTCAGATTCTCTTAGCTAAAATTTTGTTGGAATATTTGTGTCTATATTTTTCAAAGATATTGGCTTATAATTTTCTTTTTTTGGTAGTGTCTTTGTCTAGTTTTGATGTTAGGATGGTGGTGGCTTCATAGAATGTCTTTGGGATTATTCCTTCTTGAACCCTTGGGAAGGGTTTAAGAAGGATGGGTTGGGTATAAGTTCGTCTTTTTACGTTAGGTAGAATTTGCTTGTGAAGCCATCTCATCCTGGACTTTTGTTTGTAGGAAGTATTTCTCTTACATATTGAGTTTCATTTCTAGTGATTGATCTGTTCAGTTGATCTGTTTCTTCTTGATTCAGTTTTGATGGGCTGTATGTCTCTAGAAAGTTGTCCATTTCTTCTAGGTTTTCAAATTTGTTGGCATGTAATTGTTCGTAGTATTCTCTTTATATGTTTTTGCAGTGTCTGTTGAGATTTCTCCTTTTTTCTTATTTTGCTTATTTGAGTTCTTTCTTCTTGGTGAGTTTGGACAGAGGTTTGTCAATTTTGTTTACCTTTTCAAAGAACCAGCTCTTGGTTTTATTGATTTTTTTCTATTGTTTTTTGAATCTCTATTTTATAGATTTCCTCTCTTCTACTGATCTTTATGGTTTTCTTTCTTCTGCTGACTTTAGGTTCTGTTTGTTCTTCTTTTGCTTGTTGTTTTAGGTGGTAAGCTAAATTATCTCTATGAACTTACCTTTAAGAACTACTTTGGCAGCATCCCATGGATTTTGAAGTGTTGTGTTTTCATTATCATTTGTCTCAAGGTATTTTTTAATTATCCTTTTGATTCCCATGTTGGTGCATTGGTTTTTTTAATAGCATATTGTTTAGTATCCATGTAATCAGTCTTTTCTCATTTCTTTTCCTGTAGTTGATGTCTGGTTTCGTGCCATTGTGGTCAGAGAAGATACTTGAAATAATTTCTATACTATTAAATTTGTTGAGGTTAGTTTTTTGCTCCAGTACATGGTCAGTCCTTGAGAATATTCCATGTGCACTTGAAAAGAATGTATATTCTGTTTGGCTTTTTTTTTTTTTTTGGATGTAATGTCCTTTAAATACCTATAAAGTCTAACTGTTCAGTTGTGTCATTTAGGGTCTCTGTTGAATTACTGATTTTCTGTCTAGAGTTCCTGTCCATTGATGTGAGTGGGGTGTTCAGTTTATTGTATTCCCATGAATTTCTCCTTTTATGTCTGTTAGTATTTGTTGTGTGTATTTGGGTGTTCCTATATTGAGGCATTTATATTGATGAGTGTAATATCCTCTTCTTTAATGTACCCTTTTGTCATTAAATAGTGTCTTTCTTTATGGCCTTTGTTTACAGTCTATTTTGTCTGATATGAGTATTAAAACTCTCTCTTTTCTGTCCTTTCCATTCACATAAAATATCTTTTTCCATCCCGTCCCTTTATATATGTCCTTTTCCCTAAGGTGAGTCTTTTGTAGGCAGCATATTGTATTCTCCTGGTTTTTTTTTTTAATCCAGCCTGTGACTCCATGTCTTTTGATTGGAGCATTCAGTCCATTGACATTTAAGGTAATGACTGATCAATATGTATTAATTGCCATTTTAAACCTTGTTTTCCAGTTGATTCTATGTTTCTCCTTTGTTCCTTTCTTTTTTCTTTTTTGGTTGAATGGTTTTATTTTATGCTTGTCGTCTTTTTAGTTTTTGTGAATTTATTGTTTAAAACCCATTAGTTCTTAATGGAAGTTTTTTGAAAAGCCTGATTGGTCACCAGGAAGTGGCAAATAAAAGAACCCAGACTTCTTATTTTTGCTTGAGATCTAGAGAGCTGGAAAGAGCCCTATTCTCACACAGCAGGATAAACCTGGATAAATGCAAATGTGTGTCTTTACTTGACCTTTTGGAGAACTGAGGTCAGAGGGCAGATAACTGACCTGAAATCTGGTGTGAAGAAAATAAAGCACCATACCATTAAGGAGATGATTTTATTCAGATGACTGCAATAGTGTCAGTACCCAGATTCAAAGATCAGGGCCTCTCAGTGGTGGTTTTGCTTTAGACCTTTATAGGGAGCAGTAGAGGGGTTGTTGTGGGGGATACAGTTCTAACTTTAGCTATTCACTCATGCAATAAAGAATAGGAAAATGGCCTGGGGTGGAAGGGGGAATGTTTTGTCAGCAGATTTAGGAAAAAGGAGAAATCTCTGCGTCTGGGTCACCTTGAGTCTTAGTCCAGTCAGGACAGAGAATAAACATCAAATCTTATCTGAATCCTATGGGGAAGGGTGGTTTTCTCCACAAGCCATTTCTCAGAACGAAGGATGGTAGGGAGCTTTCTCAACTGTCACTGTCTCATGGGGCCACAGGGCTGAGGTTAAAGTTCGGTGATGTCACTGGGAATGCAGGTGTCTGCAGGTGTGTAATAGTCTGCAGCTACTTCCATGGGGCAGACCACCAGCTACCACAGAAGTCCACAGGAGATTCAGGCAGAAATTTGAAAATAATTCCTAAGGCTGGGGGTGGGCTATATTAAGATTGTGAATCCCAAACATAAGGGAGGTTTGCAGATTCTCAGAGGTGCGTTTCTGTCGGGAAGTGCACCAGGCATTCAGCTCAGGGCTGGCTGGGGAAGAGGATGGCAGCCCTGCTGAAACTCCACTAGGACCCTATCTCCTCTGGAAAACAAATGCCTTAATCTTGCTGAGGAAGAAGGGACTGGACGCAATCCTTTGCAACTGGGTGTGGGGCAAAGAAGAGAAAAAGCTCTCCTCTTGGGGGTAGGGCAGACATAGTAATAAGCCCAGCCCGAGGTCTGGAGGAGGGGCAAGACCACTGGGAGGCCACGCCCCCAGCCCCAGGTGCACAGTTATTGCCCATGGCTGAGTCTCAGTCGAGGGTTACAGAGCACCTCTGTCTCTGCATCTGTCACCAGCACACCATCAAATGTCACTGAAAAGGAGCAGTGGAACAGGCATGGGAGAAGCACATTTTCTGGAAGAGAGATTGTCTCTAGAAGCCAGGCAAAGGGAAGACCCAATACCAAGCAGGGAGCAGACACTGAAAAACACACTCAAAAAACAAGGTG